>JAQQAE010006970.1:0-16225 GCA_029823295.1 Pseudamia nigra
TTGACAATGATTCATTTTATACTGCAATAAAAAGTGAAAACATTCAAGGGGTATGAATACTTTTGCAAGCCACTGTAATTTTTTTCCTGTCTTGACTAAAACACTTTCATTTTAACACAGTTATCAATAAACCTCCAATGCTAATCCTCATGCCAGAATCGGTGTGCTATTTATGTGTATTAAAATGTTTCTCTGGAAATAAACAATCTGACCTTTATTACAGAGCAGGCCTCCCCAGTTCTTCTCGCAGTCACATTTCCATGGCTGCGTGCAGGTGCCGTGAACACACCCCGGGTACGGCAGACACTCATCACACAGCGGACCCTGCCAGCCATAACTACACCTGCAACACACAGCAAACAGAAGATCAGAGAGAGAAGACGTACAGCAAACTTATCCTGATTTCCATCAAAACTGTTGAATCAGCGTCTCGAATAGAAGAATAATTTTGCTTCCTCATCAGTCCAACCGTGAACTGATAAGAATACATGCATGAATATCTGGGAAGATGCTGCAAACAGCTGATCAGGCACAATAGTTAAATGTTTATCCTGTAAAACTGAATTCAGAAAAGTTGCTTTCATTTTTCTTATGTATATTTACTCTTTTGGTGAAAATGTCAAAAAACACCGCTCGAGAATGAAACAAACTTTGTGGCAAAATTCAACAAGTTTATTTGAATCTGGTCATTTCACTTCAAAATGTTCCTTAAATGGAAATGCACCTGGTGAGAGGTATTATTATTATTATTATTATTATAATAATATGGGCCACACACCGGCCTTAAAGGTCCCCTATTGTGACACTTAACCTCTTAAACCCTACCCTCCTTTTAGGATTTCAGTATTTGATGTTGGAGTTGTTTGGTGCGTGTAAATATGACTTATACATGCTTGCAGCGGAGTTTCCCCTGTTTAATTGGATGCGCAATATGACTATATTTTTACGTAATTTTTTGTGCAGTGTTTTATGCTTTTCGGTGCCAGAGTCCCCCAATTTAAGAAGCTACATTTACCTACACAGCTAGTATGTGTGGATTAAATATTTCTGTGCTATGTGTTGATTAGATTTTTGCTTGTTTTTTCCATAGATGTCTTTATAACTTATTTATAACATGCACTCATTCACTTGGAGGACTTGTGACAGCCCACTTCACAGCAGAAATTGCTCTGATTGGTTGAATTGCAGGTCGTTTCCAAGGAAGCCTGGGATCATTTACTGACACAAGGCTAGTCTAAACACACAATAATGTATTTTTCATGGACAGTTTAAAAAAAAAGGTCAGGATTATTGGCATTTGATGCATGGAGGCCGGGCTAATTTTAGTTTGAGGATAATTAGTTCTAACTTGTAATTTTAACTTGTGATGTCGCAGATCACAAAAAAAAAAAAAAATCAAAACATCTTGTCTTTTTGTTGTTCATCTTCAGCTGCGAGGATTTCTCAGGGCTGGCTTTTATTTTACACCACAGACGACATAAACCTCAAACCCAGAAAAGATGGATTTTCACAGCACAGGACCTTTACAATGGAACAAAGTATGGAGTTCTTGCGTCTTGTTTTCTTTCGGCCATCATCTAAATTCACAAATCTCCTTTCCAACTCCATTATTAAAATAAAAATACTGAAGGTGTGCAGATTTTAGGGGGTACTCCCAGGTGCATTTCCATTCAAGGACCCCGACTTTTACTCCTGTGGATGGTACCAGAGTTTGGGAACAAACAGATGATTCAGGTTGAAGCACTTGCAGTTTTATTGGTACCTCTACCTCATCTGAGTGTTTATTCGGTCACTAATAATAAAAATAGCATGCACAGAGAACAGAGAGGTCAGCGGGTGCAACAGGGCCTCATGAGCAGATTTATCAGCAAAATAAAAGCTCCTTATTTCCCAAGCACACCAAGAATGTGTTCTTATTTACAACTCCAGCCGCGGGGGATTCAGGCTCACAGACGCATCTTTAATAACACACACACAGAGTGTTCTCTCTATGAAACCAGTGAGTTATATAGTGATAACAAGCAAGTCATTTATTACTTTTACAACATGTGAAAACACTGAGGAGCACTTGATGTGTAGGGCATCACATAAACCAAACACTGAAGATCCCAGTTGGAATCATCAGAGTGAGAAGAGCATCACATACACGACTGAATAGAGAAGCAGAACAGCTGTAATTTTCTTCATCGAGGTGAATGAAATGTTGCAGAAGCTCCACAAAGAACCAGAGGACGACGCAGAGCAGCGAGGGCGTGTTTGTTTCCCATCACACTGCTTACACAACACGCATCATTTGTATCTTCTGCTATAATATTTTCAGTTTCTTTGCATGTCATATCCTGTTTGACAAGTTATTTCTGTCTTTTACTGCGTATATAAAATATTTCCTTTATTAATAACAGGAGGAAGAGGATACTGCTCTTTGAAACATTTAACATACGAAGGTGTTTTGATTGTTGCTGACATACCAGCTCTGATTTTGGAATGGGCATATGCTACCTCATGAAGAACTTTACATATTAATAAAAATTAAACAATTGATTTTTCTATATTTTGTTATATCTTGTTTATTTGATGTCTACAGGAGCCCAATCATTACACAAATAATACAGTGATGATATATTTAATTAGTTTTGGATTTAGTTCATGATTTTTTTCATTCAAGCCATATCTATAATTTTTATTCATGCTATAATCTAAACTAGAAAGCGCTCAGAGTGCGCAGACCATTCTCTTCACAGTGGGATACGACAACAAATAGAGATATCCAAATTATTTTATTATTACTTCAATAGTTATCCATGAAAAACAATACGTATTTCCAAAATGGCAGTTTTCTTCTGGATCTAACTCCGCAAATGTTGAAGATAAGTCATATTCATGGGCACATTTCTGAATTAGCAGACTTTCCACTACTAATCGGGATCAGTTGAATGTCTAAAGCTTTACTTGTTACCTTATGGTAGCTATTTTTCCTCAAGTATCAACATTCAGGATCACTATATCCAGAAAATTGCCCATATCTGAATCAAACTTTGTGGTTTGATTGAATCTATAATGGTGTTATCCTATGTTTGTTGGCAAATTTTCTGGGTGTTATTTGTAGTGTTACAAGGACAAATGCTGAATGTGGCTGTATCTTACAATAGTGAAGAGTCTCTTAAAAATATTCTGGATCTAGATGACGACCCAGATCAGATCAGTCAAATTGATTGGTCTTTATGCCATTTCTGACCTATCCTAAAAATTTCATCCCATTCCATTTATAACTTTTTGAGTTATATTGTGAATAAACATATTAACGAACACTACCTCCTTGGGTAATGGCCTTTTCTTATTGTTAGATTTTCACTTGGACCAGCACTTCCCATTTGAGAAGCTAGAACCTAAAAATCTTTATGATCCTTAATAACTGACTTGTATCTATTGTCAGTGCCTCATGAGGTGGAACTATATGGCTTTAAAGACTTCATTACAGTGTAGGAAGACTCGCTACTGCAGTTACGTGTCATGTGTCGCGTCTTCCCTCAGACCACTTCCTGTTCGTGAGCTCGGGCGAGGTCAGACTTGGAATGAGCGGCGGGTTTGTGGAACGAAGGTTCATCGTCTCGAAGCGGAGGCCAGAGAAGGGTTAGCTAATCTGTTGGTTTATGGCAGCACTCTGTTATTCCAAGGCCAGCGGTAACCTTGCCCCACCTGTCCTGTCATTTCTCCGACAGCGCTATTTTAGGGAGCGACCCCCCCCCCTTCTTCTTCCACTCCCTTCCCCCACTCTGGCTCACAAACACTTTAAAAGGGATGCCGACCAAACAGTTATTTACCAGCCGTGGACAGTAATGTGCTGTAGTAGGCTGGATGATCATGTGATTGGCTTTTAAATGAAATAACGTTCTAGAGAGCTGCCCATACAAGAATGAGTGTAATTTTACACAGCATCATGGGACATTTGCTGTAATGTTGCTCAACTAGCAAGTGTCCTCAAGTCTATTTACAATGAGAACTGCACTTACACATCAGAATCTGAGGGTTAAAGTTTTTACACAGCATACATTGAAAACTAATAATAACTGATCATCATCTACATATGCTGCGTCTGCTGTCGTAGAGGGGTGTGTGTCTGATGTCAGCATGTTGTTTTTTCTTTCATCTGTCTGGGTTGATGATAGCCTTGTGCAACTGGGACCTGTAATCTGTTCAAAAGTCTGCACTATCCAAAAAGTGATCACTTTGATCCTGACTGAGACCAGCTCTATTGCTGAGGTCCAGGTAAGGAGTCGCACCTTCAAATTTGGTTTGCATCAAAAAAAAAAAAAAAAAAAAGACAGCAAGTTTAGGCCAAACGAAGTAGGTGTGACAGCAAAATATCTGATTGATCTTTTTAACTGATGAAGTCAGTGTAATGATTTTTCTGATACTGTGAAAATAAACTCATGACAACTAAAAATGAGTCCTGACAGGCAAAAAGCTGTGGTTTTGTCTGCATTGCCCAACCTCAATAACAGCAACAATTTGTCACCCAGCCCCTAAACCCGAGCAGCTTCATCTGCATCTCAACCATATGATTGATTACAACCAATCGTTGCACCTCTTGCAAGACAACACTCCCAGCAGTTTTCGTTTAATTTCACAGCTGTCTGAAATTTCTGGTCTGGTTTGACATGTAGAGAATTGGCTGCACCTTGTCCTATGCTCACTATATCTTTGCAATTTTTTCACACTGGCAGGCTGTGGGGCTTTTCCTTGTGCAGACGACACATTCTTCAGCAGCTATTCAGGTCCAGTTTTTGGTAGTTTACTAGCATTGACACTTTTACAGAGGACTTGCACTGATAACGCATTAATAGCGCATTAATGATTATGATCCTGCACTGTGAAAACACATTGTAGGCTTGCAGTGTTTACATGGGCGGAGTGCATAGTGATGAAAGATTTGACGGCTTAAAAATGCAGCAAGAGAAAAGTTTTGTAAAAACATGCACAAGTTTTTTGTCATGCACAATTTGTAAGACGAAACGCTTTTGGCTGCACGCAACAGCTTTAATCTGATCTCACTGGCGTGTGACAGTGTTGTGTATTGTTTGCTGCAGTGTGTGGTGCTGTCCGGCGCTGCGGTTGCCAGTGGTGGTGCCCTGCACAGTGTCAGCCCTGCAGCAGCGGTGGCGGGGTGGACAGTCTGTCTGGCTGCAGTGTGGGAGAGCAGGGAAATGGTTTGGGCAGCCGCAGGCCAAGGGTGGCATTACCCACAAGCCTGCTCTGCCGCTGCCGTCCCATCAATGGAAGGGGCCGCGGGGGCCAGTCGGGAGCTGAAAATATCCCACTCGCCTGCCCACAGCCCCCGCCTTACTGCTGCCCCTCAGACAAACCACACCCTAAGGACAGGACAGGATGGTGGGTTGGGGTATGTGTGAGTGTGTATGTGTGTGAAGGGGGACCGCTCAATTATTTACAGGCGAGACTCGCGCCCAAATCCAGTGGACGGACTTAGCCCACTGTTGCCTAGCTACATGTTTAGTAGTGTCACATGAGGGAGCGTAGGTTGTGAATGTGCTGTGTGTAAGAAACAAGATACACACGCATTTTTAGTTCCTCTGCCAAGCTCAGATGCTTTTTTTCCTGTTTCTTTCTCTTCCTTTTCTTTCTCTCTATACTGTACTTTTCTCTGCCTTTAACCCTTCATCTCACTGTGTTCCCACTTTATTTTTTCTCCTCACTGTTGACTGAAATGGTACAGTACAATACCTCTATGATAATGCCATACTGTACTATCTGCAAAAATGGCAAAAATATTAAATACTATTTAATTCTAACATGAAACTTTATACTGTTTTTCATATTTTATTTCATTTGCCCGGCAAACACATGCATTCTGTACTAATAATAGTAAATACAAAATACAGAATTTTTTATTCATCCTCTTATGTGATTCTTCTGTGGTGACGGGGTTTTCAACAAGGTCAAGTTAAGACTTTTTTTTAAGAACCAGCACAAATACAATTTAAAGGAGACAATGTGAAAAATAATGTCTCACCATCATAATACTGGTATAGAGGCTTTAAAAATACCATTAAAACTTCAAAATTCTTACTTGAAGGAAGAAAAAACATCACTTTTCAGATTTCCTGTCCTGAAAAAGCTGTTCAGTTTTATGGAAATTTGTGATGTCACAAATATTCAATCATTGTCCTCATTTAGTCCTCTAGAAGCACCAAAAGCATCTTGGCTTCCAGGGAGTTTACATGATGGAATCCATGGCACAGACAAGAAAAGGGTGTGGTTGACAGGAGGTCATTTACATTCAAACCAGCAAACAGCCCGTTACACATGTAACTGAAAACCAGGAGGATACTGACGTGGTAGCGTCGCTGCGGTATTGTGAGATGAAATTCAAAATACACATTTTAGGAATGTGAGATTTAAATTAACATGTTAAAATAGCTCCTTTAAAACATGTTTTACTTCAACAATGGCAAAATTCTATGGACTGGAATTTGAAATACTCCTGATTGGAATACAATACAGAGCGGTATTAAGCAATGACAAGGATTTGCTGGGGGCTTTTTACAGTGGTTTTATGTTTTCTTGAGTTTCTATTTAACTCAAATGCCTCAAGTTTCTAATTTGAGCATTTACTTGTACAAGGTGTGATGGGCGGTTGTCACCTTAAACTACATGTTTTGTTTTTGAGCCAAATCTACTTGATCTTAATCACACTCACATCATTGAATGAACATGTTAGGTAATGTTTAGCTTACTACTACAGAAAGACCTATTTTTGAATATCATGACAGACTAGCGCAGATAAACTCATACTGTTGTGTTACTGGGACCTGCAGAAACCAGAAAGCACAAGGACTTGAGCCATTAGGTTGTTTCACCCACATTGATTCACCCACACTAACTACCTAAAGTTCAAATGATTTATTACAAAATTTAAATACTCCTTGGTTCAGTTTTATTAATACTTTTGGCTCTTGTTCGTTACCTGTCACAATCTGAAAACAGGGACATGAATATATGATCTTTAAGCCCTTTTACATATTATCCTAACTGCTTGTTTTTAATCCTAATCACCCATTCCTAATGCACAGTTTTGAGGAAAATGAAATATGCCAACTGTTCTTCATCGGAGAGCAGTCTTATGCTTATTCTTATTTTAAAGAATATTGTGCTTATTTATGAACATCCTACAGCTGAAGAATTCGACTGTGATTCTCTCTATTCAGTCTCTTCTTTCTCACCCTGTCTCTTTTGACTATGGTAGCGTGTTAGTGTCTGTGACTGTACGCTCCTGATTGAGATGAAACTTCAAATCACATGTTGAGGCACATTCCAGGGTGTTCCTCTCTTTTCCAATCCTCCGGCCTTTTCCAATGTGAAATGACAACTTCATTTTTTTATGGGAACTGAACTAAATCAAACCTGTTTCGATAGAAAACCCTCCATCTCCTCACAATGCTTCCAACAGCTTGGCACTCTGTTTGTGTACAGAGTAGGGCTTTTTAAATCTTAAATGTACACTCCAGTTCCACATGCAATCAAATCTAAATGCCGCCTCTCCTGTTCACATATAGTAGCTGCTACTACAAACGCCTGCTCAGCCTTTTTGTAAATTGCTCGTAGTCCACTGTGCTGCTATATTACAGCTCTGTGTTACTGTGTTTTCCTCTCTGTGTGCTCAGGGAAGCCAACTCTCTGACAGCCGGTCCACCTCCTCCAAAACACTAAACCTGACGTAAGCCAAATAACTCCAGTCTTCTTCCTCCTTCTGTTCATTTTCCAAAACATGCAGCCACGTTTGAGATTTGTATTATCAAGATCAGAATTGGCCAAAGCTTCCAAATTCAAAATGGTCATTGCCATCACATCATTTACAACAAGACTAGACCAACTAAAATTGTGTGACCTCCATTTTTGACAAGCTGAGCCAAAAAAAACCAAAATTTTGTCTACATTGAAAAAAACAAATAGTGCTTCAGTATGGACATGAGACCAATGCATTGCCCTGTGGTGGAAACAACTGGTCTCTTTGGATTCTAAAACATCATACCAGTGCATCTCTGTCCTTACCCAATCAACCATTTCCACTAATTTCTCAATTAAACAAGCAGTGGCAGAACATATGTTCCTAAATCTGATGTTTGTATGGTTGGTTCATCTATCAGCATATTGTATACGTATATCCAGTGATGTAGGGATGTCACTTTCCAAACTATGGAAAAATATATTGGTTCATGGAAGGTTTGCATGTCAAACTAAATCCTAACCAGTACTAGTACCAGCCTATGGCAGTTTTGTGTTGGTGGAAAGATGGTTGTAATGAAGTGAAATGTTAAGTTAAATATGACATTAACTCACACAAACTGAAAAATAGCTGACGGAATCTTGAAGTGAACACAGCCTACTGTAAAGACACAGTGGTGTATATCTAAAGTCTCTCTCTCTCTCTCTCTCTATATATATATATATTGGAAAGAGTAACCATCATTTAAAGTGCTTTAAGACTAATCAGGTCGCACTATCCTGGTGGATAGTTTGGAGCCAGCTGGGAACCAATCACCAAAAACGCGTATATTTGGACAAAAGGGATGGAGAATTAGCCAGGGGGCTTATGGGTAAACTAATATTGCATACTATCTTACGGACTCTTTAAAACATCATCAAACATTGCCTAACAGTCATTTTACAGTGTTGTTAATGTAACCTCATAAATACAAGTACAGTTAAATAATGTGTTTTATTAAAAAACAAGGCACCCATTTATTATTGCATAATGTTGTTGCCATGCCTACAGATTTGTTCATATTTGACCAATGTGTGTGACTAACCTGGGCATCTTCCATGACTCAGGAGGGCATAGTGGGCAATGACCAGGGCTGTGCAGTGAGGCTCAGGCAGAAGTAACTTAAAGTTGTAGTACTGCTGTTGGCCACTGGGGCGCTGTTCACTGGGCTCCAAGAATCTATAGACTTACATTGGATTGAAAATACTAGGTGTTTAAATTTTTGGCATGAGTCATCATGGTCTCAAACATTTTATTTGGACGGTTTAATAAATGATCTGGTGGTCCATCATTCACTTTTTGCTCCATTACTAAGCTATTACGGCAAATTAACTGACAAATCACTGCCACACTGGGGTTTGATTGATATGTTAATAGGTAACTCAACTCACCAGCGGAGTTGGACAGAGTTAGGCCTTTGTAGCGTTTATTTCCTCTGTCGAGCATAGTTTTACATGAGATACACTTGACTGTAGTTGTGGCCAAGTGCTCACACTAACAACACCGTAATATGACTTTGTTTGACAATACTTGGTGAAGTTTTTCTGCATCAATAAGCTAGCTGTTAGCATTAGCTTACCCAGAAGACCCCTGACATTCCACACTCACGTAGCTTTGCTGCCATTCGTCCAAATATGGTTACATCCTGATTTTGGCTCCACATTGTCACCCAGGAAGTGACAACCCAATTGGTTTCAAAGTGGCCATTTAGAAACCAATGGGTGATGTCACGGCCACTTTGTGCACTAATATAAACAAAGTGGATGGGTAGCAAAAAAAAATGTAGCCTGTGTTGCCCATGTCAGGTGCACTGTCCAGGTAATCCTGTATCACACATACACACAGTGACATAATGCATTTTATATACAGTGCATACAGAGGGACACTGTGAAGGTCTGCATTTCTGCATGTGAGTGGAGTTGTCATAGTGACAGGTCAATCAAAGCCCGGCATTACAGAGATTTGTCAACGTGCCAAACAATGTAATATGTAACGAATAGTGTAATCATGCAGAAAAATTGAAAATGGACCAACATGTCACTTATAAGGATATCCAAATATAATGTCTAAGACCATGATGACTTATGACAAAATGTGTTCACTTAGTATTTGTGGAGAGAAGTCCATGAAATTCGAAATCTTGTCCTGCCCAGCCCTCCTTGCAGCCTATAGGAGCCAGGGCTTTTTGGAGCCGAGCAGCAGATGCCCCAGTATCTGCCAGTGGTGTTACACATTTAAGGTATTTACACTTTCCCCTCGTTACCCAACCTGTCCTTTCCACTGATTTCACACTATGTATCAGTTCATCTACTACCCTCAGTATATATAACCGATACTGCTCTTGTTGCTACTGTTAATGGACCACCTTGTTTGGATGAGGGTTAGATGAGATCATGCATGAAGACGTAAAACCTAAATATTTTCTGTTACCTATAGTGGTGGACTGACCCCTCAGTACACTTCCCTACATGTCCGTGGCAGCCATAACAAGGCTGAGAATAGGATGAGATGATGTGGGCTGCAGACACTGCTGGGTGGGGTTGGGGGGGTGACGGCGGTGGACGATGACGAGGGAGGAAATGCATTGCAAAAGAACAGGCCTCTCTCTCTTTCAGGAGCAGGAAGCAGAACAATGGCTTCAGGATCAGAGTGGAACTGAGGGATGGGGGGGGAAGCGTCACAGAGCAGGGATCCAGTGGGGTGGTGGTGGTGGGGGGCTGTTTGGTATTTTATCAACAACACCCCCACCCTACCCACCAGCCCTCCATTACTCAGTTGTGTCACCACTGTTATCCTCATTAACTTACTGTAGCTTTCCATCCAAACAAGATCATATTTTATGAGATGACAGCTCTGCTTTCAGGCAAACAAACAAACAGAATTCTGAGTGTGGATTAGTGTGTTTTTTTTTTGGGGGGGGGGGTTACTTACTTGCATTCTCCTGGCACGTTGCAGGTTCCATGCAGGGGGCTGCAGCCAGGCTTGCAGATAGCTTCGGAGAAGTAAAGAGAAAGTTGTATCAGTTCCTTTATTTCTGGTCAAATCATTAAAATCTCATTTCCTGTGTTGACTTGTTTGCGAACAGCTAGAAATTGGATGGCAAAATCACTATGGCCAAGTTGAAGGTATCAGCAGCAGTGATGAGAGTTTCCAAACATTCTTCAAATTCTTGCCAAGTCACACTTGACATGAACTTCATGAACTTCTTTTCCGAAACGGGCAGTGAGCTGAGAAAGCTGCATCCATGTGATAACAGACATCTTTAGCAAGTAGTGTTTGTTTAAGGCTCACTGGTAAGGACTTCCACTAAAAAAAATCTGTGTATTTATAGATATAGATAGTGACACATATTCACTGAACATGTACAGTGCTGTAGAATAGAACAAGAATACAGATATACATATATCAGTTCACTACAATGAAGCGCCAGTTTATCCTCGATTTGTATTTAAAACATTTTGAACTGTTTGGGTCAAAAAATATGAGATCTGGTGACTTAAACCAGATTTCATTCAACACATGTTAATATTATCTGTGCTACGTCTTGCCATAGGAATGGACGTCACTCCAAATACGGATTTTTTCCTGTTGAAGTCATGTAGTTATGATTTTATGTGTGTAAACCGTGCACACATTTTCTGTATTTTTATTTACAATTCTCCAAAAACAAAAAACCAAAGACGGATCGATGGAAGTTATACCTCCATACTTGTTTAAGCATGAAGTTGATTCCTGTTAATGCATGTGTTTGATCATTATGAACTTAACCCAAGGTGCTTATGACTTTGCACAGTATTGTATAACTTTTTTTTCTTACCAAATTAGTTGAGATCAATAAAAAATATACAGTTTTATTACGCAGTTTAATTACTGTCATTATCAGACATAAGACAAGTTTATTTGTATAAAGGCTCACATTCACAGTAATTATTTACTAAATATGGAACTAATATCAAAGTAGCATTTAGATGTATCTAGGTGGGGAGCCATTATATGATTCTTGATAAGTTAGTTTCCTTTAAAAGCCCTATTTCATTTGAGAAATGTATAACTAGTTTGTTGATCTTGCTTGGAAAACAAATTAGACCTGATTAATCTGTCTGTCTCTACTTGACTGGCATCTCGTTTTTTCTTCGTAAACGTAAAAACAAAGTGAAATCCCATTGTAAACATTTTGCTCCATTTGTAAATATTTACTGTTTACCTCAAGGCGTCCCTCACCTGTTTTGCAGTCGGGTCCCGTCCAGCCCTCCATGCAGCCTCGGTTTCCAAACTGGTCGCAGACGTAGTGTCCGAAGTAGTCGTCCCGTGGCCGACAGACTTTGTTGCACTTGGTGCCGTAGTAATGCTCATCACAGCGGACACGGATGGTGTACTCGAAGCTGACGAGTAAGCTTTTATACTCCACCGTCTGCTTCTCCTCGCCGGGGTTTATCATCCCTTTGTGGATGCTGCGTTCGATCAACAGCTCTTCATCTAAAGAATGAAGAAATAAACACATCAAGATAGAAACAAAAGGCCATTTGTGATTATTTTAACCTTTTTGTTCAGCAGGGTGCTACTGTTTACCTGTGGTGCAGGGAAGACCAAATGTGCAATAAAAACATCCACTAAATAAATAAACTAACTTAGCTGAAGACAGGTATGTTAATCAAATGATAAATAACAGCTCTATTAGAACCAATTAGCAATCACATAACTATTTTTAGTACTGTGACACATTAATTTATCATTTAAAGTAACTGTTTAATTATTCATTCATTCGTCTATTTATTCATTTTTTAAAATTCTTTAATGATGTTTGAACTGATCCTTGGAATTAGTTATATTTTTTAAAGGTGCCATATTGAGAAAATCCTTCCTTTTAGCGTGAGTCTTAAAAGCACTAATAAATGCTTTCACTATTTTTTCTTTATTATATTTTATAGACCAGGCAGTGATTATTTGTTGCAGGTTTACTTTTGCTTGATTTAACCAAATAAAATTTCAGTCAGACTCACTGATGACTTATTAGCACAGTGATACAAGGTTGAATATTTAGGTCATTTCAACAAAACAACAAAACTTCTGAATGACATTCCAGACATCCGTCCTGATTCCGGTTTTGGGATTTGACCCACCAACCTGCTGTTTAGTGAGCTTCAACAGTCCTAATGCAACACAGATCAGAGGGAAGGTGTAACCTCCAGTCAAACATCATCAAAACTATGGAAGAAGAAAAAAGAAAAGGAAAAAAGGGGGAAACAATAGGAAAATGAAGGAAGCACAAACTGAGGCTGCAGGAGCGAGGTCTGTGAGAGGTTGATAACCAAAATGCTTTTTCAGTTTTCCTGCTCGGTGAAATGCTTTTCTGCGCCCCTCCTTGCCACCTCCCCCATCAGGATATCCAGCCCCGACTCCATCGGAGCCAAGCCGGAAATAATAAGAGACGGGAACAGATGAGTAAGGGCAACATAGGAAAGACCCTTTAGCTTGTTCTCAAGGAACAGAAGCACCAACAGGCTTCACTGCTTCTCCTGCCTCCAGCTCTGGATGACCCGGATGAGATGGAGTGGGAAGGAAGAACTCATCTTCATCGCCTCAAGTGTGTTGTCCTCAAGTTTATATCCACAATCCAACATACAAGATGTCACTGAAGCGGCATTAGCAGTGTTACACTTCTTCATATCAGCTTACATGTCACTTATTTAAAAAACATCAACAAAAACTAAATTTAGAGTCAATTACTTTATCAATAATACTCAATTACTTTGATAACCAGCGGTAATTTTTGCAATATTTCAAACAGATACGAGTAATAAAAAGCTACCTAAGTAGAGAACTGTGCTATGATCAGCGTTTCAAGTCTGACCGAAGGTGCAGCGAGCAACAAGAGAAATGAATCAACTGACAACAGCCAGGAAGAAGAGCAAACAATATGCTGCTGGGTTATTTTTCAAGGTTCATACATGGAACAACATGGAAATAACTGCACCATCACTTCACCATCATCATTTACATTGCACTCACATAATAAAGACCTTGTTGTCACATATTGCTTTGCAGCTACACTAAACTACACAAAATAGTTTAACATTTTGTATCATTAACATTTTGTATTGTCATTACTTGGAAATATATTTTCACTCATCATATACTTTCTGATGCACCAATAGTAAAACTATTTTTTTGTTTGTTTGTTTTTACAAAGCCTTTTGGGCTAGATGAGCACTATGACTCATAGTCCTCAAAACAGATTTACAGTTTTGAGCCTGTGGGGGGCTCGGGGTTGCCTATTGATCATAAAGTGCTTAAACTGCAAAAAAAATTAAAAAACAAAAAATTTACAGAATTAAATTCTTGAGATTTGCTTTAAGGGTTTATGGGGATTTAGGATGATCTAAGTGCAAAAATGGAATAAAAGTGTTAATAATTATGTCAGACTAGTGCCACACAAATAGGACAATTTTTGATTTTCATTACCTTAGACTGAATTATTTATATCTACAAATGGCATCTGTTACTGTTCATGGAATCAGCGATGTTGTGCTTCTATATTTAAACAGCTCAGAGCAAACTTCCTTTTGTTTTTCCTATTATGGTGAGTGGCATCCAATGTTAAAGCTGCAGCTGGAGCCCATGTCAGAAAACCAGTCACGCAGGGCTGGTGATGCCCAGGCCAGAACCCACACCGGAACACCTGTCACTGAGGACCACAGGTGCCGGTTCTGACCAACCACTCAGAGCCGGCCACAGCGTCAGACATCAGTGCAATCAGTCTAATCTACATCTTGCTCTGATATGTATATGTTTTTTGCATTTTCTTTTACTTTTCATGTAAACATTGAATGGCTGTTGTTTCATAACAGCAATGCAAGGTTTGGGATAGGCTAAGCATTAACTGTCGGTCTTGCTCAGATATGTTTATGCCTGCCGTTGCTCTAGTAACTGTAGTCATACACGAAATGGCACATGCATGTTAAGGAGGAGAAACGAGGCAGAGAATAAGAGCTGTAGCTGTTAACATTTTCAGGCTAGGTCATACATTTTCAAGTTGCCAAATGCAGCTTTAAGGTGCAATGCTGTCACCTATGTTTGATTCTGGACCTTAGGTCCGAACTGACGAAACAAGTACAAACTCCAACATCTGCTGAAAAACTACTGTATGTGTTTTTCAGCCCCTGTAGGTGAAGGTGAGTTGGAGTTCCGTTGTTAACATTTGAACTACTGTACTGAAAACTTTGAAAAAGAATCCAACCTCATTCAGAATATTAGAATTTGATTTGGGTGCTTTATTTGATTCAAATATAACGCGCAGGAGTGAAAGCTGTCCCGGACCATGGTGCAGACCAAACAGCTGGTCGTTGGTCCTACCAAAAGAAGCGGTGTCTGTTAGCATCAGAATGTTCTGAACTTTTGAAACGACCAGACAAAGTTGCACATGGATGTCATATCAAGACAAAAGAAGAAAACAAACAGAAGACAAAGCACATACAACAAAAGGAAAAATGAACAACATGAATGCATCCCTGTACCGTAACCAATCAATGTCATGGGTTGGGAAATGAAGCACAGGTAGATGGTGATGACATGTTTTAGTTCATGATTAAAACCTGCTTTGCAAAACCAGAACTAAGCAGACCAAGTGTAGAAAATATATCAAAAAGTCTGAACTGTAGTTTGGATCTTGGTAAAAGTGCTATTAGGCAACTGGACTTGGAAATGACAGAATATCAAATGCACATGCAGCTCACAGGGAATGGTCTTCATTCCAGCTGGGAGGAACTGCTTTTACAAGTTCACAAGTGTTTACTATTGTCTTCAGTTTTATAATGTCAAATTCATATAGATTACTCTAGGAAAATAGAAAAAAGCTACTAACAATCCACTTTCATAGTGTCCTCATTCAGTGAGTCTAAGTGTGAGCCACAGATTTCAGTTCCACACCCACCACCTGAAACACCCAGGCACTCACTCACTGCTGTTCATCTCCAGCAATTAGATATAAAAATATAGACCAATCATGAGCTGTGTGAGTACTGAGGAAACACTCAGAGAGGCCGTTGTTACTAGGGAGAGCAGCAGAGAGAAGGCCATATAAGACCAGCTTATATAAACAACCAGGGGCTCCTCATCTGAGCGGAGCAACTTCTGATTCGGTAGATAATGTTGTCAGCTGACCGTTGACCTCTTTAAAGCCCCTAACAGTGGAGATCTCTGAAGTGGAGCCAATGCTGTGTTCACACCACCTGTCTGATCAGTTTGTGTCTTTCTAAAGACAACTGTGATCTGTAGCAACATTAAAAGTCAATATTTTCAGTATTATTTGACTCTTTTGTGGCATTTGATACACTGCCTGGCCAAAAAAAAAGGTCACCACCTGGCTTTTACTAAGCAAATAGGTACGAGCCTCCCATTGGATAATTTCTGCATGGGTGATTATGTTTCAGCTGGCAACAAGTGATA
>JAQQAE010006971.1:0-16225 GCA_029823295.1 Pseudamia nigra
CCCCCCCCCCCCGCCCTTTTGGCCCATTTTCATTTGTTTTGTAACCAATTATGTTAGGATATTCATTAAAAGGTGCTTAGGAACAAAATATGAACAATCATTTATACATAAAGCACAAACTCCAACTGTGTACAAATAAATCTAGTGCTATTACTCGGGCCCTCGAGTATATGTAATAAGTAGTTTTGGAACTTGCTTTATATTTTTTGTTTGGTAATCCATGAATAGTTAAGCATTTATAACTGACGAGGCAGACAGCAGATCAGTTTTGCAATTTTGGAATTCAAAATTGGTTTCTGCCACACAGCAAAAACAGTATTTAATGAGAATACTGTATACTCTTGGACACTCATTATTTCATAAATTTCAGTTAAAATTTATGATATAAACTATATTTTGTGTAAATTCTGCAACAATGTTGATTATTTCCCATCATTTACTCACACCGCATTTACATTTACATCCCCATTCAGTCTCCTACCCCACCCCCAGCTCACCCTCAGATAAACCAAAAGGATTTATGGGAAATCTCCGTATCTGACCCAGTCCTTTCCTGAAGAACACTGATTTAATGTGCACATGTTTTTGTATATTCCCGTGTATTTTTCTGTGTCTCCCAGTGAGTCTTTGTTTTTGGATCTTTATGTGTTTGTGTATATGTGTGTTTGGCACCGTGAGCACATTTAGATGGTTGAATGGTGGTTCAGGCCAATTGTTCACTGAGCGTCTGACGATCGCCTGAGCGTCTGTGTGACCTGATTCTTTTGTTTTTGTGTCAGAATAAGAGCTTTTCACCTGTCCATCTAGTCATTTTTCAGGGGAAACTTTAAATTCAGTATGGCTGAATACATAAAGCTACATGTACAACAGGTTTTTATGCAGAGGTGAGAGATATATTCCAGTTTTGTCTAGTCGCCTACTATACAAACTGATTGGAGATTGGAGGAGATGGGTAAGAACCTGTGTGTCAAATACTGTATCTGCATCATTGACTACACACCTTAACATTTCAGTTTTCCACTAAGTGTTTTGTGTTTCTGTCTTTAGCACTATTCATTAGCATTTAAAACACTCTTAAGTTGTAAATGAATGTACCAAGTAATCAAACACAGCAGCCCACAGAGAGTGAAGCAAGTTGGGTAAGTTAAAAAGGATGTCAGTAAACATTTTGCCATGTCTTTGTTCAGCTGCCTGATTCCTGACTTTAATAGACATGTGTAATGGTCTACACATGGATATTAAATGACACTGTTGGTCATGTTTGAGAATAATCAAATAAGTGTCAGTGGATTCATGTTACTGGCATCCTGTTACTGTCCGTACTCCACTAGATAGCTGTTCGTAGCACCAGTTAGCAGCTGAAAATGTCTTCATTCATTTTGGTTCTGATTGAGAAGAGAAAAGGCCTATTCACATCAAAATCTGGGGTAATTTTTGTTTTTTTCCACTTTTCAAGTGCAATGGGAGCACTCACAATGGATATAACCCATCAGATGCAGTTTACCAAGTGCTAATTTACTTTTGATTCCTTTTTTTATTTAATTTTCTCTACTGGATGCAGACCAAACTGCCCTTCCTTCTTCCTGTCTTTCCCCCTCTCCAACACTCCATCCCATTCATGTTACAGTTTCTCATACTTCTTGTACAGTATGTAAGCATTGAAGTGGAACATACTGTAATAGGCCTGAGCTGAAACACCAACCAGTTTCACATTCTTAGCTCTGCATTTATTTTACATTTTCAGTGAAACTGAGTCTCTTAATTATGTCTAGACACCACGCAGCAAAAGTGCCAGGCAAGATAAATCAAGTGCAATTACCTCAAGAGGTCTCTACCCAGCTCTGATGGTAAAACTGTGAATTCCAGCTTTCAAGATGCTCTTTTATCTACATCATCTCTCACTAGCTCTTGAATAAATTAAGCACCATTTTCTATAGAGTCCTTGTAGTTATCTATTGGCTCAATAACCCAGTTGTTTTCTCTCCCTACTGCTCCTGCACAGACAACAGTGAACAAGCCTGGGAGTGGAGGCTTGCAAACACACCCTGATAATTAAAATGACACTAATATTTGCATTGCTCTTTTTCTGGGCCAATGTGTAGGTAAGGAAAGATGGTAAAACCAAGCCTGGACACAATCACTGATCAAAAGCTCCAACCCAAGACATGTAAGCTGTGTTTCCATCACAGGAACTTTACCCAGGAACTAGTAATCATTGCAGAACCTCAGTGTAATTGCACATCAAGCACAAAGGGTCTGAATTTACTTGCAGGGACATTGAGCTTTCATTGCCCAGTCTGCAGCCACAGCCAAATTTACTTACTATCACAGATATTTCAAAGAAATTGTTGCTATGTTGGTTCATTTTCATGAAATGAAATTCATTTTTACAATCAAAACATGCAACATTAGGCAACAAGCTAACTGCAAACAACATGAGCTTGTAATATAGACACAGCATGCTGGTGTAAATACCAGATCATTTGTCTCAGAATCCTATGTTCATAGGGCACATTACATAATGTGACTGTGTAGTGTGCTCTATATGGAATGTTAGAAGCGGCAGTACAAGTTTGATGATTTGATGCTTTACCCAGCCCATTTCTCAAGTAAATGTTTGCTCAAATATAATATATAATGTGTTAGTAACCTGTGATTTGAATTAGATAGTAATGATAAGTATTCTATCATGGTAATGGTGGCTAATAGTCGCCAATGTTTGCCATTGTGTGTCACAGTAGGTGATGTTAGGATACATGTACATCTAGGTAATATTAAAACTGTACATTCATTCTTTTCAAAAATAGCCACTGGAATCTGTAAAGGGATGTTGTTAAAGTCATTAGCTTGTCAAAGTTGTCACTCCAAAGTCATAGTTCAATGTGCCGCCACTTAACACTCACTATGCACTTTCTGAACCACAATTTAAAAAAACCTGGAAATACAAGACCCCAAACTGATCTGGCACCTACACTTGTGTTGTAAAAAAGGCCAAAGAGAAATGAAAATAGTTGAAGTTATTTAACGTGACCTGACCTACCAAGTGTATGAAAACTGAAGAAAACCACTTAATTGGTATATAGTATTATGGAAACTAGCTAAGCTATTATTTATCATCGAAATCCTGTCATGGCCTGAATTACTTTTTAAATGTGGTGACAGGAAGTAGAAACTTGTGTGGAACAAATCACGTTTCCAGCAGCAATCAAAAGTCCCTGCTTTGGAGGAAGTATTGTCTGGCCTTGCAGTGCTGAACATTTATGACTCACTGTTTGCAGCAATTAATTTCACCCATCATTTTTAAACAGCTACTCTTTCATTGTCCTGCTCTAAGACCATAGAGTTAGTATGTGAAAGAAAGCTTCTGACCGAAGACCCAACAACCAATTCTCATAATTATGAACATAAATTAGTCTAACCTTCATGGGTCTTTAGACCACTGTGGATAACCTACACAACCAGTTGTCTGAAGGAAGGTTTTAGTTTCTGAGATGAGAGGCCTCAGACTAATGCACCTTTCCCCCTGCTAGAAAATCACTACCAACTCTGTACCTATGTACCATGTACCATCATCACAAAGCAGCACAAAGACGCAGAGTCAAGCCAGGCTCTGGCTGTGCTACATCAAGTCATGCTGACCAGGTTCTAGTAGTGGAAAAGCGATATAAATATTCCTGGTACTCTAGGTGGAAATGTGGCTGTAGTTGTGCAGCCTTTACAGCCAACTCTGGGTTTGGGTTTCAAATTTTGGTTGGTGAATCTGACAGGTTTGGGTTTGACATCAGGCTAGATGATGCATCTTTATCTTGCTTCTTTAAATTTGGCACTGAGCTTTACTTGTCCTGCATGTTTATAGATAAGCTATATGTGCTTTTTGACATTTGAAGCACTTATGATAGAGTTACAGTGTTTAAGTTAAATGCAGTTACTGGAGCAGACACATTTAGATCATGATTTGTAGAATGACGTTCAGAATTTTCCTGTCAACTGACAAACAACCCTCTTCCCAAGAGGATCAGGACCACAGTGTTTAATTCCCTCCCATCCTTTCTTTCCTTGTGCCCCCCTTTCCTGTGCTGCCATTTCTGTTGATGTACGTCACGCATCCAATTCGTAACTCATTCGTAACTCTCTCCCTCCCTTCCTGTCTCTCTCTTTCTGTCTGTCTGTGTGACTCCTCCAACCCCTGACCACTTTCCACTATTTTCCAATCCTCTTTTCTTTGCTTTTGCCATGTCTTCTACATGTACTTTCCTATTTTTTCCATGTTAATCTTTGTCACAATGTCACAACCTTTCTGATTCTTTATCTCTTTGTCCTATTCCTGTCTTTATTTCGCTGTATTTACCTCCTCGCACACCTTCAACATGTGATTTTTTTACCTTCCACCTTTGTTCCTGATCGGACATCTCCTTTACTTCCCATTCCTCCCATCCAACATTGAATGGCCTCTCTCCTACGACCATCTCTCCCTCTGCTCCCACTCCTCTTTCCCCCCTTTCCCCTTTCTCTCTATCTTGCTAGGAGGACCAGCTTTCCTCCCTGGGTTCTGCAGACCCCGGTGTGAAAACTGAAGGTGGAGAGGGAGGAGGACAAGGTGGAGGAGAAGGATCCAACGATCAAGGCCTCAGAATCTCTTCCTCAGCCATTTCCTCTGACAGCACACCCCACAATGGAGTCCTCCCCCAAACCATAGATCCTCCCTCTCTACCCACGCCACATCAACATCCTAGTCAGAATGGAGAGCTCCGTGGCAACCAAACATCCTCCCCCCTGACAACAACCTCACAGGAAACCGGAACCACAGCAACAGCAACGACAAGCATAGGAGAAGAAGGGGGAGTAGGTCAAACACAGCACTGAGCCAAATCAGAGAGAGATTGCCCCTGCCTTTTATCACTTAGTAAGACTATACTTTGAAAAGAAATCACCATAAATACTTATATTACCTGGGAAGAGAGAGAAGAAACAGAGTACGGGAGAGGAGGAGAAGTAGGAATCATACAGCTACCGTACAGTGCATAACACATTAACATACAACAAAAAGGGCTCTTCAGTGGACACCTGTTCTCTTGACGCTCCCTCCGAGCTTCAGTCAGTATCAGTCTTGCAGGACAAGATGATGATACACACTGTTTGAATCAGTCAAACAAAGCATTTGACATGCAGTTGCCACTCTGTGAACATGTGTTCTGTGCACTCATTGCCTGTATGTGGCTTCATGACAAATACATGTGCGGAAGAAGCACTATCGAATGTCTTACACCCCAAAGACTTCACACTTTCAAAGCTAGCGAAAAACTGCTATAAGCCAGCTTATAGTATCCGTCGACCACTATGGATGTAGGTGCATTAATTCTCCTAAATACGCCAGTCTGCATATAGTTTTTGATAGAGATGTGGCAATGTAGTCTGGCTTTCTTAGTGCCTTTGAGTGTTTTTCAACAGGGTTTTCCATTAGCCTACAGAGGTGACAGACTGAGATCACAGTTAGCTTTGCTGCTGAAGAGAAATGACCTATGGGCTGAAATAAACAGAAATTCAATGACACAAGATTGAGCATCGTAGAGTTTCAAGTGACATTTTGGAAACTTTTCAAAAGGACTTCTTGGTTTTTTGTTGTTTTTTTTTTCCTTTGGACTGAGCTCGTGCAATTTTTCTCTTCTCAATCTCAGAACTGATATGTGATAAACTGGTGCTAAACAGAAAACAAATGGTGCCATTTTCAAGTCAAATGTCTGTGTCTGTCTCATAGCACTGCCTCTGTCATGATTCACTCACTTTGTCTTTTCTCCTGCAGTTTGTCTGTTGGCGGGACATTTCTGTCACCAGTATGTTTTGTATGTCTCCTTGTCTTTGTTCTTTGTGCATCTTGTTATGGATGTGGGGGATTCCATATCGATGTTATCTTTTTTCTTTTCCCAAACACCGTCCTCAAGTCTTTGGTTTTACTTACACTAAATGCAATCCCCAAAGCTGTGACGTAAGCTTGATGAAAATGAAGCTTCAAATCAATTTACGAGTGACAGGATTTAACAAAATTGATGAATGATCTTTATTTCTGACGATTTCCATATTAAAGTGTTTTTCTTTTGTGTTTGGATAAAAACCAGGCTACATTATTAGATTTGATTTTTTCGGTTTTAATTCAACTGCAGGTGCAAGTCCCATTATTATCTACCACAACATCACAGGCCCCTTTTTATTATAGTACACAGTAAGTAAGAAACATGATCTTTCAATTTTCTTGCAGTTCCTTGTCAAATGTCCAGTATTTGAACACCACTGAATTTGTTTTAGTCGGATAATATAATTAACATCTTTTGCAAGTAAATTAGCATAACATCTGCAAAAGATGTAATAAACACCTGTAGACTTTAAGAATATTCTGTTCCTTATGATTTAGAATGAAAACTAAATTATGGGATATTTATTGATTGTTTTGAGAAAATAATGCACAATATAATTTTCAGAAATGGAAAACACCTATTGTGTGTATGTCTTTCAAAGAACAATTTGTGTCAAATGCTGAAACACAAGTCTCTGAAATGTCTGTAATGTTGATCCTCATTCCTTCATCTTGTGTATAAACTGTCTGTTGTGAAGGTTTGTCTGAATGTGAATATGTTTTTGTCCACTGCTTGTTTAAATGTGCAGGTGAAACCAAGAGGACTTGAAGAGTTTCACGTCAGCCATTTTTATCTTTTGGAGAAAAAAAAAAATCCTGCCTGGGCTTTTACCGTGTTAGTACTAGTGGAGCAGCTGTAACACAGAATAATTTATCTTCACAATGAATGTTTAACTACCAAATGTTAATAATACTGAAGTCTTAACATTTAGAAACAATTATGTTGTGTTTTTAGGCAGCTGGTAGGGCTACTTTATCTGTGTGGCATGAATGTTGGATTTAAGGTAGGCCAGGTTTCAACATCTTGTAGAGATGTGGGATGATCTGTGATTGACAAATTGCTGTGAAAATACCTCAGTGACATACATAAAAATGAGAGACTCAGGTAAACAAGCAGTTGCCTCAGAGCTGAACACACAAACAAAGCAAAATCTAGAAAAGAGATGCAGCTTTTTGGAAGGACTGCCATCGTGCAGATACTTGATCCGCCTGTAGGATGAGATCTCTAGGTATGCTTCAATAGCACCTGATCAAGCACCTCCCCGTTTCTTCTCTTTCTCTCTCTCTCTCTGTCTCCTTTTCTCTCCCCCTTCCCTAGCCACTCTCAAAGCTTCATGGAGGACAATGTGGAACCTAATTGGCTGATGCACCATCGGCAGTCAACAGGGTGGTATGGCCAAATGTCCAGAGCCCTCTCTCGCGACGCGATTGGCTGACAAAGGGAGAACTTGGGCCGTTGGTCCCATTCTCTTTGTTCAAAGGATGGTGCAGAGCCCCAGCGGACCATGTAAGGAAAAAACATGCTGGGATTTTTTTTTTCCACGTGGGCCCTCTCTCTCTGATTTGCTGATATTTTTTTAACGTGCTTTGATGGTTGGATTTTTATTCTTAAAGGTGGGCTGGACGTACTTTTAAACTTGCCGGCCTGCCGAGCATGCAAAGAACAGCTATGCAGTCTGATCAATCAGCAGAAAGGATCACAAAAGGCCAAGGATGGTGTGCAAAATAAGAGGGAGGGAGGTGTGCCATGTGGGTAAGATTGATTTCAACGGTGCTTGACCTTCTCTTAAATTTCTGAAAAGAACTGGTTTTATTTCCAAGCATTTATTTCCCTCCCTCTTATAGTGTTTTCAAATTACCTTTTTTATTCTTCATCTATTCACTCTATATCTGTGTAGGATAAATTTTTACTTAGACACACTTAACTCCTTAAACGACTTCTCAACTCATAGTTTTTGCTCTTCCATGTCTTTCAGACTTTGATTTATAAGAAACTAAATATGCACACAGAATATACAAAACTGCTTCAGAAACAAAGCCCTTGCTTCAGTGAAGACAAACCAGACAGAATGTTTATTATTTATATTTCTATGATATTGTGTATTCTTACTATATAACAGACAGAACAAAAAAGTTTTACCTGAAATCTTCCGGAGTAGATATTTATTTCTTGATATAGATAGATGCCTCTATCTAAAAGGAAGTTCCTAGATGAATCCATTTTTATATGAACCAAGTTTTCTTACAAAGACAATCTTGGAGTGAAGTGCTGGACAGGACCGTCCACCATGGACTGTGACAAAAAGGGGCGTGTTTTACCTACTCCCCTTTTGAAAGTTTTCACGTTGCTGTGACCTGTGCCCTGCTCTATTCCTCGTGGTGAAATAAAATCGGATGTTTCTCTCTCTCTTGGCCCTTATTCCCACCTAACAGACAATCAGTCGCCATGGAGCTCTCCATTTTACGGACGATGGGAAGGTTGTTGAATAAGGACATTTCTTGACGCGTTTTGTACTCCTCTTCGACTATGTGTCTGTAGGGGTTTAACCGAGCGGAGGATGAACTCTTGGTTTCAGTGTGGCACAATCCTTGCAGTCAAATTACTGTAAAACTCACCCATTTATTTCCCGTGGATGGACTCCACTGACACCAATCTGAGTTGCAATCCCCGCCATTTCCACTTGACTGAAAAGAGGACAGAGAGAGATATGTTAGAGGTTCTGCTGAAGCGAGTGAATGTGTTTGTATATAAGTGTGTTTACTGGGTAAATCTTTGTGTATATACTGGATAAATGTGTATATATGGTATGTCTATGTGTATATACTGTCTGTTTGTATATGCAGAGTGTACAGTTATTTTTTCCTCTAATGTTTCTCTCTCTCTTTCTATGACTAGGTCTTCTCAAGTAACCAATACTGAGGCATGGAAAGGTTTTTAAGTGTACTGACAGCTATCAGAAGCACTTTCTGTGCAGACTTAGTCGAAAATCAGCAAGGTCTGTCACTTAGCTGCAATCTTAAAGCTCTCATTACAACAAGTAACTCACATCAACTCTTAAGCTTGCACTCATTTTCTGACCAACTAAAAGCTTTTCTAAGTAGATTTGGGTGACCAAGCAATCTTTGTACATATACAATATAGACTAAGACTTTTTTTCAGAAATTTCCATCTGCTTTTCTTTAAAATTCTCGACCTGTTTTTGAGTTCTTGCGTACTTGATTTTCATTTTAGGTTCTTATGGTATATGTTTGCAACGGTTGTCATTCAGAGTTATATATTTATTCCGACAACCCTTATATATTTCTTGAAATTTTGTTCCCCAAATTCTGCCTCTCATGGAGCCGTCTACACCTTTTGTATGATGCGGTTAGACCAGGACCGAGTCCTTCCATGAGAGTATACTGTCATTACTTAACATTGCTTGTTTTTGTATAGGTCCTTACTAAATACGTGTGCCTCCCCCCCTTATACTCTTACTAACCTTAGACCTATTAACTCTGCTGGTCACTCATCTTCATCCCCCCTTGACAAGCCATAGCCCCCCTCCCCAAAACTCTTTTATTGTTGCTTTGACAGAACAGACATTTGGGGATTTTGTGTATATTAATGGAAGAGTGGTGTTGAAGAGTGTATTGCAGTTGTATATGGATTTGTTATGAATGTGGATATTCCGATCATTGAATTATTATTGTAATAATGATAATAATTATTGCCTCTTTGATTCTGTTGATGAATTCCTTTGAAGCGGTTGATGAAGATTCCATTTTTTTTGTTTCTTCTCTTTTTTTTGGAATACACCGAAATTTATATTTTTCGGGTGGGTGAATCTGGAGATAGAAATACGTAAATAAATTAATAAATAAACAAATAATTAAATTCTTAACTTGGTGTGAAATGTGTCCTCTGTTGTAGTACATACAGCGTGCAGAGTATTTCATATCACTTTACTATTAGGAGACAGGGCTCACCCTGTGGTGCTGTCATATGGTGCTGTGACAAAGAATTTGCCCACTTCCTGATTTCTTTTTATGTATACTTCGTTTAATAAGGGAAAAAAGCTACCTTATGTGAAAAAGTATTTGCCCCCTAAACCTAATAATTGGTTATCTCACCCTTGAGGGAAACAACTGCAGTCAAGCATTTATGATGACAGTGAGTCTTTCACATCACAGTGGAGCAATTTTGTCCTATTCTTGTTTGTAGAATTGTATTCATTTAGCCATATGAGGATTTACTGTATGTGTAGGAACAGCCTGTTTAAAGTCATACAGTGCATTCCAGTTACATCAGAACTCAGGGGTCAGAACTGGGAGTGATGTGAACTCTGAGCTGATTGTGTTCCAGCAACAGAGTCAGAAAAATATGAATGCATACTCGAAAGCCAGCTCATTTGGAGCACAGACAAACATGTGCATACATGTGATAACAACTATACATGGCATTTTACACAAACTGACATAACATGAAGCATATACAACAGATATTAGCAGTGTCCATTTAGTTGTTGTGAGTGGTAGTCATTCAATCTGATTTACAGTAAGTTCAGACTTTGACAAGGCCAGTTCAAAGCATTCTCTTTTTTTGAGCCGCTCAGAAGTGGACTTGCTGCTGTGTTTATGATCATTGTCTTTTTGATATAATAATTGATAGTAGATAAAAAGATTTATAATAGTAACTTGGCAGTGACAGGTGAAATTGAAGTCAGCATTCCAAAAATGTAAATAAATCAATTAAAGATTTAAAAGGAGGGGGGCAAATACTTTCTCACATAGGGCCAGGTATGTTTGGATAGCTTTTTTCACATTATAAATAAAATGTTCATTTAAAAAGCAGCATTTTGCATTTATCCCAATACTTATGAGCTGAAACATTTAAATATGAGAAATATTCATTTTTAAAAATCAGGAAGAGGCAAATACTTTTTCGCAGCGCTGTACATGGCAATACAACAAATTATAATATGTAAGCGACAAAAAATCCCCTAAAGAGGTAAAACACTACACTAGACAGTGATGCCAGTTTCACATGATGTAACTGAGAAGAAACAATGCAATAAAATGCATTTAGTGACTTAGCCTAAAACCTCTTTAATTCACACTCACACTGCAACTTCCATGTCCTCATGTGCCATCATTCCAGGAAGTAGTGACATGTTCCCTCCCAAAAACAATTTAGAGTTCTAGTGTTTTTTAAAACAAAATAATATTGTGCATAAATACAAAATATTGCATATATCATCCAAGCCCTAATAAATCCAATATTGTATACTGTGATACACAGTACATATGGTCTATGATATAGCATATACTATGCTATGATACACCTACTATTCAGTAATGTAGTTAATATTCTATTGAAAATACACTGAATAAAAATATAAATGCAACACTTTTGTTTTTGCTCCCATTTTTCATGAGCTGGACTCAAAGATCGAAGACTTTTTGTACGTATGTACACAAAAGGTCAATTTCTCTCAAATGTTGCTCACAAATTTGTTTATACTGTATCTGTGTTATTGAGCACTTTCCCTTTCACAAAATACGCTATCCATGGCACAGGTGTGGCATATCATGATGCTGATTAGACAGCATGATTATGGCACAAGTGTGCCTTAGGCTGGGCACAAAAAAGGACACTCTAAAATGTGCAGTATTATCACACAACACAATGCCACAGATGTCACAAATTTTGAGGAAGCATGTAATTGTCATGCTAGCTGCAGGAATGTCCACCTTAGCTGTTGCCCATAAATTGAATGTTAATTTTTCTACCGTAACCCATCTCCAGAGATTTTGGCAGTACATTTAACCGGCCTCACAACTGCAGACCACATGTAACCACACCAGCCCAGGACCTCCACATCCAGCATCTTCACCTCCAAGATCGTCTGAGACCAGCCACCTGGACAGCTGCCACAATCGGTTTGCATAACCAAAGAATTCCTGCACCAACTGTCAGAAACCATCTCAGGAAAATTCATCTGCATGATCAATGTCCTCAACCTCAGGGTCTCAACCTGACCGCAGTTCGTCATTGTAACCGACTTGAGTGGGGAAATGCTCACATTCGATGGCGTCTAGCATGTTGGAGAGGTGTCCTCTTCGTGGATGAATCTCAGTTATCACTGTTCAGGGTCGATGGCAGGCAGCGTGTATGGTGTCTTGTGGGTGAGTGGTTTGCTGATGCCAGCATTATGAATTGAGTGGTCCTTGGTGGTGGTGGGGTTGTGGTATGGGCAGGCATATGTTATGGACAATGAACCCAGGTGCATTTTATTGATGGAATTTTGAATACATAGAGATACCATGAATCCTGAGGCCCATTGTTGTGCCATTCATTCACAACCATCACCTCATGTTGCAGCATGATAATGCATGGCTCCATGTTGCAAGGATCTGTACACAATTCCTGGAAACTTGAAACATCCCAGTTCTTGCATGTCCAGCATCCTCATTAGACATGTCACCTATTGAGCATGTTTGAGATGCTCTGGTTCAGCAAATACAACAGCATGTTCCAGTTCCTGCCAATATCCAGGACCTTCACACAACCATTGAAGAGGAGTGGATCAACATTACACAGGCCACAATCAGCAACCTGATCAACTCTATGTGAAGGAGATGTGTTGCACTGCATGAGGCAAATGGTCGTCACACCAGATACTGACTGGTTTTCTGACCCCCATCCCCCCAAACCCTAATACAGTAAAACTGCACATTTTAGAATGGCCTTTTATTGTGTCCAGCCTAAAGCCGGCCGCACACAGAGAAATGCTTGAAGGAACCTTGCACACAGCTGCAGACTGACACCACGACTCATGCCTGGGAACTGGCGCCACCTATTGACAGTAACAGTGATTGTGTTGTGACCAGTTGTGACACACATGTCCACCAAAGATAAAAGTCGTGAAGTCGGAGTCGTGACCACCGCACATCGCCGAAACTGAGTCCTGGCGATTCAACATGTCAAATCAGCATGATTTTTGTCGGGACGTTGTCAAGACTGAAAAATCTGGGTCGGGAACCACCGAACATCAAGCCGATCTCCAGTTGAGTTGAGTTGAGATGAATCACGTTTCTCTATGTGCGGCTGGCTCAAGGCACACCTGTACAATAATCATGCTGTCTAATCATTATCTTGATATGCCACACCTGTGAGATGGATAGATTATCTCAGCAAAGGAGAAGTGCTCACTAACACAGATTTAGACAAATTTGTGAACAATATTTGAAAGAATTGGACCTTTTGTGAACACAGAAAAAGTATTTGATCTGCTCAGCTCATGAAAAATAGGAGCAATACAAAAGTGTTGCATTTATATTTTGTTCAGTGTACTTGTTTGTCCCTGATAAGGATGACCTGTCTTTAGAGGTTTACCAGGCATGGCCAGCCCATTTCAGGCTCCATGGCTGTGTCTGGGCTTGCCAGAGGGATCATACGTACGTAGCTATCGCAGCATCTGCAGGAAGTTGCTGGAGAGCTACAGGTGTGGGCATTTCTTCTGCACTGTGTTTAATTGACAAATGCTCCTAAAAGTGTACTGGTGTGTAAACAAACAAAAAACAAAAACACCTACGAAACTAAGTTAAAAGATATGTTTAGTCTACAAATGAAAGAAAAGCAATGAAAACGTCAAGGATATTCTTATGTGTCTTCATAAAGTTTATGACAAAGTGTGTTGTACTGTGAGCAGCAACCTGTATCACTAAGCTATTAAGATGCTTGTTGTTGAACCAAAGATTTCAATATCACAAAAGTTATTTGCTTAATACAAGGATAAATGTCGCAAATAAACTTAAGCTGCTTTGGAGCAGGTCAGCTTAGCAGGACAAGTGGATCACAACAGAAAGAGATCCTAAATCTGTTCACAGACGTGCTCTCTGCATACTGTAGATCTGATACATGCCCCTGGTTATTTTCTGATGTAAGATAATTCCATTTGAAGGATAACAGTAGCTAGTGTTAATCACTGTTGCTGCTATAGAGGAGAAGAAGAGAAACACAAAAGAACTTGAGAGAAAGCAGATTTTTTTTTACGGAAAAGCTGACAAGTCCCCAGCATAAATCTCAGGATACAGGTTCATAAGTGGACACATGTATTTGGATGCCACAATTAGATCCTCCTAGTCTCTCATACTAAATCTTTAAAATATGGAGATTAATAGTAAAGGACAGTTAATTTCAGATCAATTAAAATCGTCATCAAACAATTGTTCCCCATAATTAAACATAACAGTTCATTAAATGTACTTCATTGTCCGGACTCTAGTAGATTGTGTACCTTAAATGGTGTAATATTCATTTACCTTGAACTTCTCTGTAATTTCCAGCAAATTCCTCCCACTGAAAACTGTGAGATCAACTTAACAGATCCAGAAAGAGACCATTATAAGTCAAATTAAAAAATATTGCAGTGTTTTAATGCCTGTCTCCAACAATTTCCCATACAGTTTGAACCTTTGTGGATACTCACTGAGGTTGCCTGCATTTTAAAGCATTCTTAGGATCATAATTCTTGGTCAGAAGAGCAGAAATCACTCCCTCACATGCTTCCCAGCTTATGTGGTAAGAGCGAGGATGGCAGGATCTGGAAGCTGGGGACTCGACTGAATATAATGAAGCTTGTAATTATCCTCATCCTCCTACACTTAATCGCCTGCAGTTCCTTAGTGGGCTGGCAAGTTCTGAGTGTGGACAGAGACAATGAAATGAGTACAATGGATGTGATATGGAAGGTTAATACTGTGTTACATTGCACAAACAGAGCTGGGAGCACCACTTCAATCTATTCCAGGTTTATTATTCCGAGAAATTACACTTGAAAAAATTCTTTAGAGATCAACTGAAAAATACATGTCATAACATATGTAACCCCATAACTCCTTAGATGATACTCTGTCTGTTTGCTTTTCTCAATCATCCATTATTTCCTACCTCAATATTAATTTACGGCAATAGACTGGTGAAATAAGGACAAGATGGTTGTCCCATTTCATTGTCACACAGTTAACTTAAGGCAACACCTAGCTAATCTAAGTCTTTATGGACCTCTATTGGCAACCAGGAGGAATTACAACATCATTGATATGTTCAGCAAAACTGCTGTGGTTGTAACAAGAAGTAAGCCTGTAATAAACCACACTGGTGCATTTTGTCGATTAGATTACTTATTTACCTTAACTCATAATTGATCAACAGCTCTATGTCCTGATAATTCAGAAAATAGCAGGCAAAACAATACATGGAAACAGAAAGGAAAAATGACATAAATGTCATAAATGTCATAAAACAAGGAATCAATCCTTCTTTGTGAGCAGTTTACTGTTCAGTACATAGGAAGAAAAATATCCGTGTGGTTTTATTCTGTGTAACATAAAACAGTGGATTGGGACTGGTGTGATTATGTGGTATTTCTATCTCCCTGTGATGAAACAGGTACTGTTTTTCTTTACACTAACTCCGTTATGGTTTAACCTGATAGATGTATTACAGGATTCTTTTGCAGGCTTCAGGGGGCTTTGGCTGCTGTGAAGTGGTTGTGTTGTTGTTGTGGGATTTGTAGGTCCTCTCCCGAGAAAATTACAATCATTAGTGAACAACAATAAGCTTGCTTAAAAGTGGCTGCACAGTTGAGAGATTGTACTTATGTTTTTCAATAAAAAAATTCCTATAAATGTTACCATATCTGTGTAAAAATGTTGTAAAGGAAGAGCAAAAAATAAATAACCAACACTCAAAAATCTTAAAATTCCTAATATAAAAAACATTCAAATGTGATACTTTTTAAATTGATTTTAATTTGCTTAGGTGCTAACCGTACTTGAGATGGAATGTAAATATTTTATATTTTATGAGAATTGTATTGTTAATTTAACCTTTCAACAATATTTGCATATTTGAGAAATATACTATATTCATATATGTAAATATTTATATTATAACAACAAGAAAGAGAATCTAAATGATACAGACATGGATAAATTTGTTGGTACCCCTCTGCAAATGACAGAAAAACCCACAATGGTCACAGAAATAACTTGAATCTGACAAAAGTAATAATAAATAAAAATGTTATAAAAATTAACCAGTGAAAATCAGACCTTGATTTTGAATTGTAGTTCAACAGAATTGTTTTAACAAACAAACTCACAAAACAGGCCTGGACAAAAGTGATGGTACCCCTAGAAAAGACCATAATTTGACCATAAGGACATGTTCAACCAAGGTGTGTCCTCTAAATAACATCACAGGTGTCTTCAAACTTGTAATCAGTCAGTCGCCTATTTAAAGGGTGACAAGTAGTCACTGTGCTGTTT
>JAQQAE010006972.1:0-16224 GCA_029823295.1 Pseudamia nigra
GAAAATTACAAACCTCTCTTATCTTTTTAAATGGGTGAACTTGCACATTTTTACATTTCCCAATAATTATTGTCCCCGCTGTATGTTTACATTAGGTCACCATAGCAATCAGCTAGAGCCTATATCAGCAGTGAAAAAAGCAACATGCGGGTCCCTCAAGCACGCAATGCACTACTGAAGCAGGGGATTGACAGTGTAAGAGCAGCATTAGAAGACAGAACAGGAAAAACAGTCATGTGCTACTTCAACACAGATGGATTGAATTTTATACGTGGCTATTTACTCAACAGCATCTGGAATTTCATCATGTTTCATAGCATCTTGCCACAAAGCAGGTGAAAAATAGTATGAACACTCCTATCAGCAGCATTTCCATCATTGCTGATTAAAGCCGAAGCCAATAAATACCTGTGATGCGTGCACTGTTATTTGACAAAGGAATATATGCAGATTGCACTCAAAGATGACAGCTGGATGTTGGCTTTTTGTGCAGTGTGAGAGAAAAAGAAAGAAGTGTTGGGCCATCGCATGCCTCTAGAACAGCTTGATACACCTCGCAGCATTTCCCAAAGATATTCCCTTATTTGGTGTTGTGATGGTAGTTTTGTGGGAGAACAGTGCAAAGGGTTAATTAACATTAACCCTTTCAGTGAAGCATCATGCCCTATGGATGAGGTTATCTTGGAAGTCTACTACTCTTAGGCTTCTCCTTTAATTTGTGTATCTCATGTCAAATGTAAAATTCAGGTTAATTAACCATTAAGGAATGGTTAACTGATGCACGACATATCCACTCCCCTTCTAATGCACAACATGGGTCCAAAATGACCCACATTCATTTCCCAGGTTATTTCATGCCAATTGAGTTTAACTTTGTTCTATTTTTTTAAATCAATTTATTTTATGATTGAATATTCAAAGTATTATTTCAATGTCTTGTTTTTGATTACAAAAGATCATTATTTTCATTTTTCGTTTTATTCTGTATGAACAAAAATTGATTTTATATTATCATATCACTTTTATGCACAGGGGTCAAAAGAGTGATTTAAAATGAAATGGCTTAAAATTATAATAATAATTTGTTTCCAGTTATTACTTTAGCAGTGAGTGTAGTCAAACACAAATCTATGTAACATCTGTAACATGTTTTTTTGCCATTTCTCATACATATACCGGTACATACTTCTGATAACAGATAACATGGCTATTGAAGTGAACTGCATCTGTAGTTGACTGCGAAATTTGAACAAACAAAAGAAAATACAATTGACTCACTCTCACTAAAGCACAAATCGCCATCTCAATTTTTACATGCCCCACAAATGATCACTGTTTATGCCCCTTGCATACAGGCCTGGTGCTCACAATACTGACCACTGACAGATGAAGCGGTAATAATGTCTCTCATCTTATTCCAATGGCACCTGTGACTGGGTAGGATACAGTATATGAGGCTGCAAGTCAATATTTAGTGCTTAAAACTGATGTATTTAAAACAAAAAATTGTGCAGCGTAAGGATATAAACAACATAGACAAGGACCACACTGTGATGTGAAGACAGCTGAGTTAACGTGTCTCCACAGCTGTGGGTGTTGTTCGGCGGTCCTATAGCTATTACATAATGTTGTGTAGATTCCCCCTTTTGATGCTAGAACAGCTCTAAGACAAGAGCTCTACAAGACCTCTGAAAGCTGTTATCAGTAGACACATTAGATATTATAGTGACACATACTTCAAATCCTGGAAGTTGTGAGCTTGGGCCTTTATGAACCTCAACTGTTTTTCCAACACATTCGGCCACTTTTGTTGGGGTACTATCCACTGCAGACTAAAACACCCAACAAGATCTTTAGGTTTGGATGCAATGACGCGGTCGTGTACCATCATGTGACACAGTGGTGCAGTGGGTACCACTTGTGCCTCATTTCAAGAAGTTTCTGGGTTCAATCCCAATGCTGGACAGTGGGGCCTTTCAGTTTGCATGTTCTCTCTGGGTATTCTGGATTCCTCCCACTACCAAAAAATTAATTGGTGACTCAAAATTGCCCAGAGGTGTGAGTGTGAATGGTTGTCAGTCTCTATGTGCCTCCGGCCCAGATCCTCATTGTAAATGAGAATTGGTTCTCGGTTGACTTACCTGGTTAAATAAATAAATCACAATGTGGTCATTGTTAAAATTGATCAGATTCTTACTTAGTTTGGACAATTTGCTGCTTTCAGTGCAACAGCTTCGAGAACTAAATGTTCACTTGTTGCCTAATACATCCACTTACTTACAAAAGTCATTGGAAGACTATAATTAACATTATTACCACTTCACCAGGTAGTGGTTATAATGTTATGGCTGATCCGTGTACATACAGTTTTATTTTGGTGACTTGGCTAAGTAGCCTAGCAATCAACTTAGATAAGTAGTTAGCTACTTGTAAGTTTAAGACAATTAATATACGTACTCAATCTCAGGGAAACCTAAACCTAATCAAATATTATGTCCAATTATCTTTCACAACTGTCATCAAATATTTTCTAAGGTAACATTAGAACAATTGGAAAACAATACTCATGTGTATAGATGTGCAAAGGGAGCTGTGCTTAGCTGTGAAATGTCTGAAACAAACATATTTCACAGCTTCCTGCAAAAAGGATATGCATTCTGCAGATGCATGCAGGTCGTTTGTGACCCATGTGTGTAAATGTGGTGTACAAATACAGAAGCTGTGCTTGTTCATAAAATAAGAAAGGGAAAATAAAAATGAGGATTTGTGCTATACATGACATTTACTGCATACTTGGAATAGTAAATAATGAAATAGATGTATGTCATAGTAATGTCATAAAAACACCCAAACATACAGGAAATAACAGAAAATACATATGGGTAATTTTTGGCCTGTGTTGTGCATTAGAGGGATAGTGACACTAAAAGCAATTTTATTCAAAACCTCAAAAAAGCAAAAATAAAATATGGATGTATGATGAAAAAACATGTTAACTGAGGAATGTTTTGAATACGTAATGATGAAACTAATTTATTGTAAAGATACAGAAAATAAAAACAGATGGGGCACTTTTGACTCATGTTGTGCATCAAAGGGTTAATATTTGTCATCACAACATTTCATTGTTTCCACTGTTTTCCCCTTTCTTTTTGCTTATGTTTGAAATCCTTCATATCTTTTTCCATATGTAAGGAGGAACCTTGAAGTCATTTACAATGCAGAAACCTTGGGAGAGGAAAACAGAAGGCGCCTTTTTCCTTAGGCTCCAGATTACAGCGGTGATATGAACACCTCCCTATCACTGTCTGCTAGTGGCTTCCTAATCACATCCCTGCAACTGATACTGAGGCAGAAACAGAGAATGTGTAACGGAGAGAGAGCGAGAAGAAGAGAAAGCAGAGATAGAGGGAATGTGGAGGGAAAGAGAGAGGCAGCTAAAGGCACAATCTTGGAAATCAAACGCCACACTGTGCCGTGTGTTTCACATGGCACATATACAGCAATAATATTCAAAGGTGACATTGCAATCAGTGGACAGCACTGGCACAGGTTCATGCACTTTCAGGAGGGTAGGAGCCCCAAACTGTACTTCTGAGAAAGTTTCTTTTCTTTTGATTCTGTATTTTTTTTATTTTATTTACTGATACCTAACCTCCTCCAGTCTCTCCTCTTCTCCTCCAACTCATTAGAAACATTAGAATTGCTGATGCCGGCAAGAAAACACATTTTGCTTGGGTCTGAAGAATATCTTTGTTCTGTTTCCAATACAAATAGAAGGAGATTTAAATATTGCTCCTCTGGAGTGTGTCTGTGTGGATGTGTGAGTGAGTCTGAGTGTACTGTGTGCATCTGTGTGTTAAGCTGCGATTCGTCGTGCATACGAAAAGATGAGAAATTGTGTGCTCATATGTGTGTGTGCCACTATGTGTGTTCCCAGAGGGTATATCTGTTCCTCCTAGGGAGTACAGTTAAAGTGAACAATAGGCAGCATTGCGCTGCACCCTATGCAGTGTGATAGTACAGAACATCAACAAAAGACGCACTGTGTAGAGCAAGGTATGTTCCTGCATCACATATGGAAATGGTCAAAAATGCTGTGCTTTAATATCTTTGTTAAATGTTGATGAATGCAGACACTGAAACAGACTGATCACTGACCTTATAGATGACAGAATAGATTCATCCTTACTTTCACTGCAACAGGTGTCCTTAAAGGCTAAATCAATGTCAATTTTAAAATTGATAAAACCACGTTTCCAGAATAGAAGGAAACTACAGATGCTTTCTGCAAACTAAGGATATACACTTGCTCTAGCAAAAGTCGCCAGTTATTTAAGAAATTACTTCATTGAACTCAGTTCAATTGAAAGAACGTTATTCATCCCTTTTAGTGAAATTCAATTGACAAGCTCATAGATACAAAAGATCAAATCAGTAGGATGTCTTCAGTCTTCACAGTCTACAGTCTGCCATCAGCTGTGGTGTTGAACAGTCTGATGAAGGATCTCCTGTAATGTTCAGTCCTGCAGTGTAGTGATGTTAGTTGTCCCCTGCAGCTGTTCCTCTGTTGGGGCAGAATGAGGTGAACAGGATGGTCTGTGTTGCCCATGATGTTCCTCTGACATCTTCTGTGTGCATCTGTCCACCACAGCCCTCAGAGTCCAGCCTTTTTACCCACCTTTCCATCTGATACTGCCTCCTCAGCAGAGTACAGCATAAAAAAGTGCAATCACTAACTGGTAACACATGGGCAGCATCAAGGATCTGAGCCGCCATAGAAAAAATAGGTGACTATGTCTGTTTGGATAGTGCATCTGTTCTGGGACCGGTCCATGTTGTTGTACAAATGTACACCAGTATATTTGTATGTCAGCACCACAGTGATGTGGTCAGATTCAAGTACTCCCTCCTGCCCATTCTGGATACATTTCACAATAGCAGTGTCGTCGGAGTAGTTCTGAATGTGGCAGGACTCGGACTTGTATTTGAAGTCTGATGAGTACAGTGTCAACAGGAAGGGAGCCAAAACGGTCCCCTGTGGAGCCCAATAAATTTGGCCTTAATGTCAGGTAATCTGTGATTCAGGAAGCAAAGGTGTTTAGAGACATTATTGGATAATTACTGCAGTGATTAATATGTTTCAACTGCAACAAGTTCTTCAACCTTAACTGATACAGCGAGGAGCTTCTCATTTCTTTATCTACCCATACATTGTTTTTTTTCCTCTGTCATGGGCATATTGAGATTTAAAGAGAGGTTCAAGGATAATGAGACATCATTTTCACGTATGGATTGGTCTCCACAAAGCCCTCATCTTAACTCCATTGAGAATCTTTGCAATGGACTGCGCAGCACTCCAGCTCCCCATTAGTTTAAAATATTGGCAAAAAATTAATTCAACTTTGGATGGACTTTTACTTTGTATATTTTCCTCAGCAGACATGTTGGCTTGGAAATGCAGGCAAAACAGAGGTGTTGATGAGTACTTTCACCATGGCTGTGCTCCATGTCGTTGTCATTCCAGTGAGGCAGAATGCACAATTCAGGTCTGAGACTGACATACCTAAATGTAAAGCAGCCATTTTTAATGATATCAATTACACCTGTGTTCCCTGCATTTACAAGCCAGAATATGTGAGATGAAGACTAATGTGAGATTTACAAAATTCTGAATTTTAATACTAAAAACCAGAGTTGCCATCCTGACCTGTATAGTTTTATGTTATAAGTCTTCATAGTTAGGGTTAAAAAAGGTGTAGTTTAGTATAAATATTATCAATACGTTTTTTAATCATATCCTTGCTGACTTTTCTGTAGTAAACTACATCTTCAACGCATCAGCCATGAGCTACTGATGGCTGATGCCTCAGTAATTTATTTTTACCCAAGTTAAAAATAAATTTTAAAAATAAATAAATAAATACAATTGTACATTAATTTGATAACACTCCTGTGTACTTGTAATGGCCTGGAGCTTAAGTTTCACTTTTGCTTTCTAGCAGCAAGTAACAGTACACCAACACACCACAGCAGAGGTGTGGATTACAGCAGTGATGATTGCAGGGTTTAACACATTATTTAAAGACTGCGTATAAAAGTACCACAGATATGGTTGCATACCTTTGTGAAACAGCTTTTCTGACATAAATGTTATGTCAGAATGAGACTGACAGAGCATTTCATACATTTCAGTGTGCATAAAAGTGAGCTTCCACTTGTCGTGTTGACTCCATGCAGACCCAGTCATCTCTCTGACTGCAGAACACACTGAATTCATGTTGAGTACAGGTGATGAAACAAATATAAAGGAAAGTGATGTCTCATTGTATGATGTGGACACAGGAAATAATCCACATGTAAGAGTCTGTGAATTTAATTGTGTAAGCTTGACATGTACAGATATGAATTTCCTTGACATTAAACTACCTGATTTATAAATGTACATAAATATTTTGTGTCTATTAACACAAAACTGTTGGTACACCCCAGTCAAAAGTTTGGATACACTTTCTACTTCGTGTTTCTTCTTTATTTTTATTAGTTTCAAATTGTACATTAAAGCTGAAGACATCGAAAATATGACAGAACTTGTCATAGAAAAAATGTTAAACAACCCATTGCATATTTTAGATTGTCCAAAGTAGCCATATTATAGGATTTAAATACATTTTCCAGTCTCAGGTATGTAGATTATTTTATTAGTCCACCAGCTCGCATCCCGTTCTACGCTATGTCCATTTATTTCTGCCTAAAAATAAAGGGTAGGAATTGCATTTCCATCCGAGCATGCTATTTTTATTTTGGTTTGCACATAATTTAATATTGCACACTTACTCTGAACATACAGTTGTACATTGTTATATTTTTACTAGTGCTGTTACTTATTTATCTAGTCAATACCTGTTATACTCTGAAAGAACTTCATTGTACATGGACATGACAATAAACACTGAGTCTTGAATCTTACAATAATTATAGAAATGAATTAGGAGCTACATTTATCAAAGCATTTGAAATATGTGTACAGGAATTTGAATTATAATACTGTGATATTATTATACCTAAATAGAATATTATTCATATGCAGACATTACTGCCAAATGTAACAAAAGCGCAACAAACCAAAATCTGCAAATAACTTCCACAATTTTCATAACATGTGGTCTATTCCAATATGATTCTTGGTCTGTATGGAGTATGCATCAATTGACATTACAGTAGTGGGATACATACACCACAACGTCTGCATTCAGACTGGAAGCAATTTGAGGTGAATTTGCAATAGTCTCCAATGGGATAATGTGTTTTAGACCATCAGCTATCTTATGCAGAGGAGGGGTGAGTACAGAGTCAATAGCCCTGTTAGTCCTTCTTTAACTACTCTAATCTATTGTTATAGCAAGAAATGCTCAGAACATGCTATGATGACTGTCACTTGGTTTCAGAGGATGATAATTCTAATAAACATATCCGATACAGCAGAAGTAACTCTTGGTCTTACTTTCCTGAGACCATCCTCCTAAGAGACAGTTGCATCATCGTGTTTGATGGTTTTGACGACTGCACTTGGGGACACACTCATAGTTGTCATATTATGGACTTGTACAGTAGTTGTAGCAGCTTTAATATGGCTATTGTATCAATCCTTCCTCTGCAAAAGACAAATGATGGTCTAAAGCACAATATCAAGGAAAGACATGGCACAATTAACCCTTGATGAGGCACATAGGTGAACTTAAAACCTTTCTGAGTGAACACTTCATAAATTTGATGAGAGAATGTCATGAGTGTGCAAAGCTGTCATCAAAGCTTAATGGGCTACTTTGGACAATCTAAAATCAAAAAGGTGTTCTTGTTTGTTTAAGACTTTTTTGCTTAATGCATACTGCCATGTGTGTACAGTGGTACCCCGTCATACGAGTTTAATCCATTCCAGCGTCACGTCTGTGACACGAAAAACTCATGAGACGGGACCAGAATATATGTAAAACCAATTAATCTGTTCTGAGACCCACGAAAACTCCCATATAAAGGTACGTATTACACACCTGTATATGCACATTTATTCATTATTATTATCTGAGAAGGAAGTTATGGTAATTATCTGAAAATGAATGCATGAAATTAGTTTTAAAAATGATTTATAAATGATTTACCTTGGAGACAGAGACGGCTGCAGGCAAAGGAGGCCGATTGGAACTAGGCGCCTGGTGGAGGCACTTTGAGTGTATGGTATTCCTTCGCTAAGTCGGTCACTTGTGTTTTAGGTCCCGTGATGAAAAAACAGGAAACTAAGCACTATTTCAGGTGAAAAAAAGGCACAAATATGAAGCACAATACAGCTGTTCATAAGCCGGTCATAAGCAGCTGGTTGTGAGCAGCATGGAGCACCGTGTGGTCTCAGGACCTATTTTACCTGTAACCCGAGGTTTTGCTCATGAGACGGTGCAAAATTTTGTCTGACGTCTTACTCATATCACGAAAGAGTCATATGTTGGTGCACTCATATGACAGGGTACCACTGTATTTCCAGTTTGGATGTCTTCGGTATTAATGCAAATGATCAAGAAACACGGGTAGAGAAAGTTCATTCAAACTTTTGAAAGTTAGTATAGGCCTCAGTCACTTTGGTGTTATCAAAGCATCTCTTGATGAATTAAGACTATGAAGCCCCCTACCTTAGACCTATATCCAATTGCTGTCAGTGACCAAACCAAAGCACAAAAATGATGAAATAATGTCATATGAATCTAATTTCTAGGAGACATGGATGAAAAGTGTCACATTTGTGCCAAATTTTGGAATTATATCTGGATATTATATCTGGATTTTGCAAAAAATTCAGAATTTAAAACAGATTACTAATGGAGCTAAAGATTTGAACACTAAAGCAAAGGAGGGTCCTAATGAAGAAAATGAGAGATAAAATGTAAAAAAAAAAAAACAAAAGCAAAATAGAAGCAAATAGAAGGTGGGGAACTGGAAAGAGAACGAGGAGGGCAGTGTGAAGCTGAAGCTTTTCTCATTACCCATGCAGAGCATCTTGGCTCGTCTCCCACACCTCCCGGCTCATCATCGCCTGGGCCCTGACTGCCAGCACACCCCCACCTCAGTGAACCATGCCTCTGTACATCATCTCTCCATCCCTCCCTCCCTTCCAGCCCCTATAATCACACCCGCAATCACAGTCCCTAATTAGGTTAATTAATTTGTATCAGCCCTTGTAGGGACTTGGCTGATGAGGCAGCCATAATAACTTCAACCCCCCCCCCCTTCATGCATAAAAAAGAGAGGAAGGGGAAAAATAAAAAAGGAGCTATCTGATGCAAGCCAGTGTGTGACAAGAACTATAAACCATGGGGTCACATTTATGTCCCCACCCCCAACCTTTCACTTAACCATTCTCTCTCCTAACCCCACCGCTCGCCTTCCCCCACTCTAGTTATTTGATAGGGGTGACACTGACACGTAAATAGTGATATATAACCTAATGTGTCACAGTGCTTCATTGTGTCCACTGGAATGAAAACATCTTATAAAATAATAATGGGCTCTGCATCTTCCCATTGACACAGTGTGATTCATATGGAAGTGTGCTGTTTAGCTTGTTTGTTTACACTCCTGCAATCTGCCACGCTTTACAAAAGTAGAGATAAAAAAACAGAGCATAGTATGATAATGATTCTCTTGGTGCTTCATCTCTGAAGTCGTCACAGAGACCAATCGAAGCATCGCATTACAATCAGCGGCCCTCATCGTCCCTCATCAGGCCACTGACGAACAAACTCTGATTAACACCCCCATCTGATTACTGCAATCACACGAACTAACCACGCACAAGCGCTGCCCTCCGCATACACTCATTCTCACACCTCGCCTTGGAGCAGAAATACACAGAGTAGCTCTCATTGCATATTGTCACTTATTGAGAGAGGTAACCATGAGAGAAGTCGTCATTAAGCAAGCAACACACTAATACACTTGAGCCAAAATGCTTGCATAGGAACAGGAAGTGTTTTAAAAGGAGACATTGAGAGTATCACGCCGATCAGCAGAAGCACTTGATATGGTTCGCTTGAACGTTTCAAGCTCATATGCACCTAAAATACAAGTGGGTCATTCTATGAAATGTGTGCCATTTCCACTTTGCAATTTTCTAAATTTTCACAAAGAGCAAACTTTTTAAGAAATCCACAATATGAAAGACATACAGTATTAAACCTCCAGGAAAACATTTTTTCCCACCTCAAGCATAAAACACTTAATACAGTACTACCTGTTTTTCAGTCAAAAAACGTGAATGTCAACCTGAAATGGCTTCCAGTTCCCTGTGTGGATAGCTGACTTAGCATATATGATTTCAATTTGAATTTTTTTTTCTGCATTAATAGTGGATTTTTTTGTGTAAAAAAAAAGTTTTCTTGATCTGTTTTGCTTGACGGGGTGGTCAGGTTAAGTTTGAAAGACCCTGTTCAATGTAAAAAATAATAATAAATACACAGTGTAAAATAATATGGAAGTTTACCTGCTTTTGAACTGAACCCCTCCAGTCTCAAATGATATCACTTCCTGTTTATCATGTCATTTAAAGTGACGGTGCATTTTTTTATAGACAGAAGTGTGACAGGGCGGTAAGTCAAACTGAGGGACACACACAAATCCTGACTGTTTTACTAAAAAATAACATTTTTGTTTTGAATAAATATAAGTTATGGTATTAGGATTATGCATTTAATACTGAAAATAATAAGAGCTTGATCAAAAGATAAGATTTTTTTGTTGATATGTTACTGTATTTTTTGGACCATAAGGCACACTTAAAATCCTTTAATTTTAAAATCGACAGTGCGCCTTATAATCCGGTGCGTCTTATGTATGGATTAATTCTGCATACTGACCTCGAACCAAGCTGCACTGCTTGATGGATTGAGCGTTATGGCCACCGTAGTCAGGAGCCTCACAGAGTAATACCAGTACGTACCGGTACAGCAAAAATGGCTTCTGTTAAGAGACATGCTTATGAAGCCGATTTCAAACTCAACATCAGTTAGGCAGTACAAATCAGAAATAGAGCAGCTGCGAGAAAATTCAACATTAATGAATCAATGGTACGGAAGTAGAGGAAGCAAGAAGACGCCCTGCGCCAGGTAAAGAAGACCAAGCTGAGTTTCCGAGACAACAAAGCGAGATGGCCACAGTTGGAGGACAAAATTGAACAGTGGGTTATAGAAAGAGAACCGCAGGTAGAAGCGTCTAGTGTCTCTATTCGACTCTAAGCAACAGTGGTAGCACGTGACATGCAGATCAACGCCTTTCGAGGAGGTCCTTCTTGGTGTTTCATTTAATGTGCCTTATAATCCAGTGTGCCTTATGTATGGAAAAAAACATAAATAGATCATTTATTGATGGTGCGCCTTATACTCCGGTGCGCCTTATGGTCCGAAAAATACGGTACATGTAAATTCCATGTTGCCCATTACAGACATAGCAAAAATAGCTATGTGCTAATTAAAAATCATTTTAAAAATTGCATATTATTCTATTAGTATGCATTGTCTGATACTGTATATTATAATTATACAGTTGATTAAGAACAGTTATATTAATGGCTTTTAACTTGGAAAATACAATGTAGCACATTTTTATGCCTTATGAATGTCATCAAAAGCCCATTGTCTCACACCTATAATCCTCAAATACTGCACAATATCAAACTATACAAAGTGTCAGAGATTAGAAGAAAGCACATCTGTAAAATGAGAGCCCTGAGTTAAAGGTTCAGTGTGTGAAATTCACACGTGCTTGTGTGTTGATATTGTTTTTTATAATAATAAATAAAAATAGGATTTTTACTGAAAACATAGTGAGGAATAGAGGTACATTTACTCCTTTACATGTACTTGAGTAGTTTTGTGAGAAAAATGTACTTCTGAGAGTCGATATTTTGAAGAAGACCTTTTACTTTTACTTAGTTACATTTGGCCAATCTCAATGATTAGGAGAAAAATGAACAAAAAATAAATTTAAAAAAAACAAAAAGACAGCAAAGTAGCACAAACTCAACAAACTTATCAAGGAAACTTAACAAAAATTAAATGAATATCCAGCAAAAATGAACCTAAAATAAACCCAAGAGAAAACAAAATTAGTAAAAATGATCCACATGATGAAGTAAATTAACAAAAATCAACAAAATAACCAAAATAAACAACAAATTGAGCACAAATTATTAAAATAGTCAAGATAACTGACAAAATTGAAGAAAGTCAATGAAATAAAGAAGAAAATGAGAAAAAGTGGTCAAAAGTATCAGCTCAATCAACAATTAACAATTTAAGTGATAAATATTGCAATAAGAAAATCTTGAGTAGTGCATACCATCATGTATTTTTGGATTTGCATGGTTATGGATCTGACATTGGACTGATCACAATTAATGTGACTTTTACATTGTTATTACCTGTACATAAATAATCTGTTAGAACACAACATGAGGCTGTCATAAATTCAACATTATAAAGTTACTCATTACGTGAGTAGTTTTTATGGCATATTCTTTTATTCGTACTTATTTTTACGAGTACTTCTACTTCTACTTGAGTCATTATAATTCTAAAGTAACAAAACTTTTACTTGAGTACTCTTTCTGTGTACTCTAAGCAATACTGGTGAGGAAACAGTAAAAACATGTTATAAACAGCTGAAGCAAAGGAAAACAGCACTGTCCACAACTTCACATAAGCAGAGAAGGATGCACACGTTACATGTTGAAAACAAAGTGCAAAAGTGTATCTGCATCAAACAGTTTTACAAATATAAGTTTTTGTCATTGTGTCAAAGTATGAATTACCAATTCTTCTGCCATTTTTCACTGAAGAGATTCCCAAAACTAAGTGAAAATGTCCTGTTATAGTCTATAGAATGTGCGCAGTTTTATTTTCATGTTTGTTTACTGGGTTTCAGTGTGACTGTAAATGTCAAGGGGAAAAAAGGTATTCATCCTTTTTTGCCTTACATATTGAGTGTTTATATGCACTCAGAGTGACTCCTGGCTTTAGTCCACTTCAGGTAGCAATGTGTGTACTATATTTATTCAGTGTTACATAATATAGTAATAACACTGTAAGGCAATAGTGAAGTAACTAACATATTTAATCTCACTTCAAGTAATCTATCAGAATATCTTCCAAATTGCATTAAAGCCATGTATCATGTAATTTGGAGTGAAATTCTTTTCCCTCACTACATATGCTGCTCCCCTACTCACACACAAGGATTGGGTGTGTTCAGTTGTGATCCAAGTAGACACATGCATAAATATACAGTACACACACACGCAATCCCAAGCAGACAATGGCACGCGGAGTCTTGGAGACAAGGACAGATCCGGTAGTTAACGCGTAATGAACACGTCCCCGAGGCGCGTGCCTGGCATTCTCCTGAATGATGGACTGACAGTAATACCGGGGCAGATGGGTGCGCTCCACGCCCCGTTCAACACCCCACACACACATACATGCACACCCACCCCCTGGTCTATCCTCCTGCAGAGAGATACCCCCTGTGGGTCTGATGTGGAGTTAGGATGGGGGTTCCAGGGGTGCTGCGCATGTGTGTGTATGTACGTGCATCTAGAGGTGGGGGGCACAAGTAAGAGCCCCCGTCATGATTTAGGCTCCCATGCAAATTTAATCAATTCGAGTATCTCTCGCCAGCCAGGGCTCATTAGCAGCAATTTAAAAAGGGGGCTCTGTGATCCCCACCTCTGTGCATGAGCCAGACATTCAGCTCACATCTACACACACAAACATGCTATGATACACTCACATATCCAAATACTCACACAAACACACAACAATATGTCAGGGGCACTGTCAAGGCTGGAAAGATCTTCCTTCAGACGTCTCCCCCCTGGCACAGAGAGAGAGACCCTGCACGCACACCAGCCGAACCCCACACCCCCACCCCACTCATCATCCCCCTTCTCTGTCCCTCTGCTCTATCCACTACTTCAAAAGCCCCATGACACCCAGCTTCAAGTTAAAGGAGAGAAATAAAGATAAAGACTGCACGTCTCATCCCCCACCCCTCATATTCTGAGACACCCTCCCAACTCTCAAACCTCAGGCTACCTCTCCGTCTCTGTTCAACCCTCCCTCCTGCTCTCTGGCTCTAGCAATTGAGGGATCGATTAGTGCTCTCCTTAACCATCCTTAACCTTGGCTCAGTATGCTGGCTTTCAAGTTGTGTGGGTAAGTATGTGCAGCACTTGAGGTTTACAAGGTTTAATGCTTGGTTTGTGCAATAAGAAGCCAATGCGCAGTGCCAGGAAAGGAACTAGTTACATATTATGATATCATGTATTTAGGAATCAGTCAGGAACACAGTAAAAAAAAAAAAAACGTACTGTATGTGATTAAATGACAATAACGGGTATTACCTTCACTTCAGGAGTTGGATGTGGAACTAGGAGTGATATCAGCTCAGAGTTGATCAAACTCAACATGAACTCTTATATGAAAGCCTGCTCTTTCTCATTATAGACAATTTCAAGACAAATATGTGCTCTACCAGATAACGTATTGTATCCACCACATAGAAACATAGCCCCAGATAAAAATTAAACAGTATGTAAATGACTTACTGAACCCTTTAACAGGCAGTGTGACCACACGGTTGACCTTTTTGTGTGATCCAATTACTCCGATAAATCCTCAGTGAAACTCATTTTGGCAGTAAACGTAAGTAAAAATGAACAAAAATAATCACAAAAATTAATAAAAATGAACAAAGTAATTAAAAAAATGAATAGAATAGTCAAGAAAAGGCACAAAAATGAGCACAATAATCAAGAAAGGGAATAAAATGAACTACCCAAGAAAATGCACACAAATAAACCAGAAAAATGAGGAAAAAACAACAAAAATATTGAATAAAATGCATATAAGACAACAAAATAATGAAGAAACTGATCAAATATGATCAAGGAAACAATCAAATAAACACAATGAAAAAATGAGAAACAAAATAAGTAAAAAAAATTCCAAACAATCAAGAAAAATGAACAAAATTGAAGGAAATGAGCAACTAAGTTAACAAAATAAATAAGTGAATGAAACAAAACAAGTGACAAAATGAACTTAAAATGGATAAATTGATTGATTTTGTTCATTTTGATGGACTGCTGTGGACAACAGCATATGTTCACAACAGTCTTGTTTTGTTGATTTTAATCACAAAACCAAAATGAATTAAATTTTCTAAAAATTAACATAAATCAATAAATAATAAAGAAAATGAAATTAGCCCAACAATGATCAAATGCACATTTTACAAATATTGAGGGGGACAAATCCGCCATCCCCCCTGAAACACAATTGTACAATTTTTTTATTCAATTTTCTTTCTCTGCAGCAAAAATTTGGGTGTGTCTTCTTTTTCAGTGTTTTTTCTTTACTTTTATCATTTTCAACATGGTACATTAATGCTGAAGACAGCCATATAGTTTTCAAGTCATAGTGCCTTGTCAAGAGTTAATTTGTGCCATTTCAGAATCAGAATCAGAATGTGTTTATTGTCATTATCAAATGTTTCCAACAACAACGAAATTACATTTTCTCCCACCGAGGGGGAGGGAGCTGCAGCGAGCATGCGCGCTGCCTCTTCAGCAATTGGGGGAAAGCATGTGTGTGTGTGTGTGTGTGTGGGGGGTTATACAATAGGAAAGAGAGCAAAAAAAAATCAGTTTCCAGAATTAGGCTCCATAGGAAGCAAAATTATGGTCACATAGAATAAAAAACCTCATATACACAGTTAGCAGACAAGTTACAAGTTATACACACATGACGTGAGATAATGACAACATGGATGCATATGTGGTATCAGTCCCAATAAGGAACTCAGCTTATTCTATTCTATTCTATTTGTATAGCTTATAGATCTAAAATCTCATGGCGCTTGACCATGGTGACACAGGTCCATAGAGTCCACTAAAACCTCCAGGTCAGAGTGTGTCGTGATAAGCGGTGGAAGGGTGAAAGCGGAGCTTCATTCTCTAAACAGCGTCTCCTCCAAGGGGGGGTTGCACTCAGGCCTCTCAAGGCCGGTGAGGGGAGCCAAAAAACAAAAACAAAAGATAAGACAATCACACTTTCAGAGGCAGAAAAGAATTGAATCTCCTCAGTTCCTCCAATTTTATATTTTTGGTACCAGACCTCAAAG
>JAQQAE010006973.1:0-16223 GCA_029823295.1 Pseudamia nigra
GTTTGACAGGAAGACAAAAGAAGACAAAAGGGTGTTGTTTCCTTAGAGAAGGTTTCTAAAGTCATCTTTATTCCTCTTGAGTTAATGCGGCCAATGATGTACGAATTTGTTGGTTTTCTATGTCGTGTGTTTTTATGTATTTGTTTTATTTGTGTTTCTGCTTCTTTTAATGCAAGTTCTTCATAATCTGTCAGCTAATTTAAGTTTGTATTTCCTTTCTTAGTTCTGACGCCCTTGTTGATGGCATTGTTTGATGACGTTAACATCGTTGAAGACATAGTTGAAGATATAATTGAACCAGGAGCCTTAATTGAACCCAAGAAGAGTAACGTTAACAAAATAATTAAGAAATTGAAGAGAAATAGACAAAATAATAAGTAAAACAGGAAGGAAATGAACAAACTAAGCATCAAAGAAAAATAACAAACAAAATGAAGAAAAAAAGGAAGTAACTAAAAGAATGAACTAATTATTCATATTGCCATCTTTATGAATACCAACTAACAGCTTTAAACTCTTGTTAGACACAAACACAGCCCACTTCTGTTTTTGTGTGCATGTTACATGAGCTGATTCTGCAATGTAAAATGTCAACATATATACAAGCAAAAAAGAATGAGAGAAAGAATGACAGGCAAGAGCAGAGAGTCACCGGAAGGACAGAAACCAAGCAGATATTTCCATTTGACAGCTCTTATCATTACAAATTTTAATGTGCTACTGTAATATAAAGGCATTTTAATGAAGTGTGCAGTCCAAATGAACAGTCTCTATGTGAGGAGCTGAACTAGTCCTGCCAAGCTGTAGGCCACGCTGCCAAACAGATCAGACAGAGGGGGAAAAAGGGGGAAAAGAAAGAGAGATAGACAGCCAATCAGAGAAGAGGAAGACAGGATGACTGCGCATTCAGGTAAAAGGAAAAGAAAAGGACCACACACATATTCAGAAATGGTTTACAACCTGTGGCTATTCTTGCTAGGTCTTCATTAAGATAGTTGAGCAATATTGAAAAAAACATTATGACATCAAACAAGAAGACAAAGAACAGATGTATGTAGACAGTGTCTGAGAAGGATTTTGCCCAAACACAACATCCTGGAGTACTTCACCCTCAGTGACCATCTTAGACAAAAACTAATCCACCGAAAAGAACAACAGCAGATAACACCCAAGCACCTAAACACATGTTGAGTTTCATGCTCTAGTGAAGACGGTTGAGAGCTGAAACGCATAACACAATGGTAAAGCTCTGGACTGTATACAATTTTTCTCTATAAGTTCAGAAATTGTATCAGTGGTTGTATACATTATATACTCAAATGCAGCAAGGATTGCTCAGATCAATATATAGCCAGACAAAACAACTGCACTGTAAGCACATGGCATAGCACATGAGCCTGTTCTTCTGCTCTGCCTGTTCTTCTAGACAGAGAGGACAGAAGGATAGAGAGAGGAGTGTATGTACTGTACTGTACAGTATGTTACACTGGAATGACCACTTCTATGCCAGAGAGGTGGTCTTCTGTACCACCTACCAACCACATAAAAAACTGGGTTGTCATCTCTCCTCAGGTAGTTCAACACCAATTTACAACCCTGTAGATATCAGTAATCCTAGAGGTTAAATTCCTGTAACCGTCCATCAGGCAGAACTGAGGAAACTAGATGGGAGGTGAAATGCCTTTAAGAGCCAAAAAGAGGCTTTCAGCTGAAGCACTTAGGATTGTACAGAGTTTTACTGAGTCAAAGAGAGGCAGACAGAGAAATAAGTTTATGGGAAATGTGTGCATTTGTGTGTGCCTGTGTGTGTGTTCTTTGGATAGCGTTCTCACAGCTGCAGGGAAAGGTGAAGGGGTTCAGATTCCAGTTCAACAAAACACAGAGACCGCACACACATTCATGTACCCAGATGCACGTTGTCTGCTCTGGTCAGAACTTTATAAAAGCTCACACTACCATGAACTTCCACACACTCCAGGCTGGCCATAGAGACAGATCAGGACAATTTGGAAATGTCATACAATTTATTCTCTGACACATAAACATGCCTTTTAATATACACATGAATCCCACAAATGTGGAAACAGAGCTGCTCATTTGAATGTGTTCATGTTTGCACACATATACACACACACAACACATACTTATAAAACAATGGGGTATTGACAAGGAAATTATGTCATTAAGGGTGGGTTGCTGGCTGACTTTTTAGTAAATGTTCCTTCATTTTTCTGCTTATTTCCTCCTCCTCTTTCTCTTCTTTCTCGTCATCCTCTCTGTTCATCCATTTACGGTAGTACTGAAAAGTATGAGTCAGCTTCCTGAAAAAGGGTTGTTGCCATATCATGGTCACTGGGTGTGTGTTTTCATATGTGGGTGTTTATTTGGGTTGAATGGCTGCATCAGCTTTGACAATAAGAACAGCATGTTAATGTATAAGTGTTCACAGGGGACTTCAACATGGACAGAACAGGATCAGCTGCCAACAGCAGAGGGAGATACAGAGCAGTCTGGTTCCACATTGCCCTTTCACCACAACTGTCGCATTGACAAGGACAGTAGCGCTCACAGATACATGTCATTCTTGCAGCGTCAGTAAGCTCGCTCAGTATCTATTTATGATGTGAACTTCATACATATAGCTATCATTTATAAGTTACCACATCTCCAGAAAATTATATTATCTTTCAGCATCTTTTCCTTATCAAGCATACAGGTTTTTCCATGTCTGATACTAGAAACAAAAATTATACAACATAGGAGCAGAACACTGATGTATTTCTATGGCTGTAAAATGAGTTGCCCCAAATATATGTGAATGGTTAGAATCCAGTGTCAGTTCTAGAATGTCCCCCAAACACCATGTGCAATGAATTATGGCATGACAACACAATGCAGTGAGTGTGCAATTGATTTCACCAGATGACTATAAATACTTGCTGAAAGTACAGACAGTGCTAAAAAAAATGTGACGGAGGGAGAAGTTAAAAAGCCATGTACGTTTGTGGTTTTAAATTATTGCCACACTTGGTGGCAATAATTTAATTAGACGTGATGATGCAACACTGTTTTTGATGAGATGTGATAACTCTTTAATCAACCCATCTAACCAGATTAAAACTGTGAAAAGAACTGGAATAAGTTGTGGTGTTAATTTTTGCACTTAATGCTGTCATCAGTGACTTTCAGGTTAGAACATGTAAACACTACAAATAGAACTGCAGAAGCAAAAGAAAATAGTAGAAAGAGGGACAAGACAAGCAGATTGGTTCCCTCCAGCAATGTCCATCGCTGTCTTTGTGTCTTTGCGTGTATGCATTTGTGTATGCGCACATTTCCCTGCAGTCCTGTCCTTCTGTCACAAGGAGCTATCAATCTATTATTTAGGATGGCCTCACACTATAGCTGCTCAGAAACGCCTAAGGCAGAGTATGTGAGATAGAGGGAGGAAGGAGCAGGGGAGAAACAGAAAGGCAGTTGAAGACTGGTGAGATAAGAAAAAAACAGGTCAAAACAAAGACTACTGTATGTACGAAAGATATACTGATAACAAACACAGAGTAGATAACAACAGCAATATTATTACTAGATCTACTTGCATATAGGTCTTATTTAATATTAATTCTACATACAGTATGTGTAGTTACTGTCTAATCAGTGTCATGTGAGGCTCATCACTATCAAGAAAAGGAAGCACTACATGTATATGTACAAGTGATGTTTGTGTGAATGTGTACATTTGAGTGTCACACTGCCATGCTTGTCTAACTGCATCACCCTTCACTGAACTGTATGAATGAATCAATACATGAACGAATAGAGGGTATTTTCCATTTTCCTGTGTGTGAATGCATTTCTGACTGTTTGTATGCAACAAGTAGATTATCACCAGATTAAGGCAAAAGCCACAGAACCACAATGTTATGATTGAAGTGGATTATACATCTTAAATTACAGTGACAATCAGAGTAAGCATGACCAGTTAACAGATTTGGATTTCTTGTGCTGTAACTATACCTGGTTGGAGACATGTTTTACTGAATTTCTCCTTGTGCTTTGATTCTGTGTATGGGGTTAAAAGTTCAAGTTGTAGCAGATGAAAAGGATATCATCACATCTGGGTATCAAAGATTTATGCATGATTACTTGCAGTGATGAGCTTATAGTAAAGTTAGCATACAAAATGGAAACTCAATTTCACAACCTTATGTTTAAACAAAAAGAGAAATAACTTGATTCCCAGACGTTTCCCCCATAGCAACTAAGCAAAAAAATGCACATTATATGGAAGTGTCAAATTAAATCACAAAGCACCCAGGAATGCTTCAATAGTTTCTTAGTGGTACTCAGAATGAAAATCACACAGACAAAATGACAAATTCCCACATTTATCAATCTTATTTCCAGGCCACTGATCATGTTCAGAATTGTCTTGTGTGTTTTCTCTCAATAAATTAGTAAATAAACTATCTACCTACTACTGCATTATCAATGTTTTCCAATCTGACTTACAGACAGATCAGTCAGCATCATCAAATAGTTATTGCATACCTGTCAAGCTTTTGCCAAGAGCAGGTATGCATATTATTCACCACAGGGCTCGTTTTTCAGAATTTTTCTTTAACTACTGTAAGTCCAGAAAATTATAATAAGTCAAGAGTTCCTTTTAGCTCTTACAATGAAATCACTTTTTCTTGTTTAATTTTTCTCCTTCATCAGCTTTCTTGTATAAAAGAAGACATTTTTACCCAAAAATGAGTTTTCAGAACAGTTCTCATGCTCGGGCTATTATCAATATAGGTATGATATTTTTGAGTCAGTACTTAAACACTTCTTAAAATATTACACCATGACACAGGCTCAGCTGTGTGGATTCTACTTCATAAAAATGTATTGTTTCAACTGATAAATTCCTGAATTCAGAAGTATGGATAGATTCTACCGTAGGCACACATCATTCTGTTTTGGCATGTTTTTTCTGTTCATACCTGTATGCAGTGCAGCAGATCTGTGTGGTAGTAGCGGTCATGGTGAGCATTGGCAGCAGCTAGCGTTAGTAAGTAGTCATTCCTGGCTTGTGTTGCTTTGGAGTTACAGTCACTTCTCTTAGCTTTCAACTGAAATAACAGAGACACAAACAATGCAATGATGCCTTTAAGTAACAGAGCTCAGCATGTTTTGTCTTTGTATACTGGCTAAAAAGTGTCTGGATGAAAGCTCTGCCCTAGGAAGTGATTTTGTTTGTAAGCAAGTCCTCTTACCTTTACACTAGCTTTCTGTAAACTAATTCTTGACTGAAAAAGACCCAGTTTAGACCTAAAATGAAAACAAGCATAGAGTAAGCAAAGAAGAAAAGGTAATCTTTATCACATAGTGCTATTTTAAGAAACTACTGTGAAGAGAACTCATAGACAATGCACAGTTACAGTGTACAAAGAACATTGAAATGAGAGAGAAATGAGACACAAAGTGACAAATCCATAGTCTATCTAATCTCTGATTCACAGCAGACATCATTAATTGAGCCAAATGAGATAATAAATCTAGTCCAGATCTAGTCATCATGATTTATATCAGCACTAACATCTGTTTGAGTGTGATCTGCGCTGCATTATTCAACATACTTATGGAAATGAATATAGAATTGCATGCATTGACACTTACATTCTACTACTCAACATTATACAAACTACATACAGATGCAAAGTGCATTATGCAGGAGTGAAGACATCTGTGTATACTGTATGTGTGGAGGTGTTCCTTCTACTGTTTGTGCTGAAAAGTGTTAAAGTATTAAATATTAGTATTAAACAGTGTGAGTTTTGTGTTTTAGTCCCACCAATTTTCTGGTATGTGTTCCTTGTCGGGCTTGTGCCCGACAATGACTAATGTCTCACCATTTCTCAACTGAAGTGCACACACAGACACACACAGTGGCACAGCGACAATGTAGTAATTTCTATGGCTGTGACTTTTTAGTGAGTGATAGAGAACAGAAAAGAGTTGACTGGTCAATCGATTTGGGCTCTAAGGAGCTGAGGATTCAATGAAGTATAATGTCACCATAGCTACTACTTCCTACTGTTGGAATAAAAACAACACTCATCAGCACTGAATCAAACTGCAGATCTATCTGACGTACTGCAAAGTTTTGCAATGGTTAAAATATTGAAATAAAACTTATGTTCAGTCCTGCTGTTTACTAAAAAAATCTCATAACTCTAGGTATGTTATTAAAACACTGACAAACACTAGTGTCACATAAAATGCCATATTTTACTGTACTTAAGCACAAAAATGCTTCTTACGTGCAGTGTCCTCTTAGCCAATAATGAATAAAAATGCTCATTTCAATTTACTGTATTATCGTGAGTCACACAGACAGCCATACCACTTACTTCCATGAGACTTTCTTCTCTTTGCTTGCAATTGCAGTGTATTTGCTCTCTTACACACATCACTACCCGTATATAATTGATCTCTTCTCTGTGCCTTAATGATAACGTCTCTCTTTTCCTATTACTCTCTCTCTGTTTGTGTGTGTCTCTCTCAGACTCTCTCACATACATATTCTCTCTGTGAGGTTAACCAGCTTTGTTCTCTTGAACATTCTCACAATGGAAATCACAGTCAACTGCCTTTACTATAGTCATATGTAGATCACTACAAACACATAGTGATGGTGTGAACTTACTTGGCTTCTATATCAGCCTTCTCACGTACTGCGTGGGCAACCTGCTCACAGTCATAGTATTTTTTCTTGGCTTTGGCCAACTCCTTCACTGACTCCTGCAGTTCTGCCTGAATGCCACTCAACTGATCTATGGTCTGTGAAAGGAAAAACAGTAAGCTTGTTAGAGGAAGAGAGTATGAGTCATGTTTGCTCACTGTGAGCACATGAACAGATGATGTTGAGAAGGATGGAGAACAGAGATTGCTTCAGGATACTATGACTCAATCCCATTGTCCGCTCACCTTTTTCAGTTGCTGTTCCTTGTAGAGTCTTACAGTCTTAGCAGGTTCTGATACTTGACTCTTGTAGTTGTCACACACATTGAGTCTGGACTGGCTCACCTGCACTGTACCCTCTAAGTAGGACCGCCACACTGCATATACATTCCTTGAGGAAAAGCACAAAGATTCTGCACAGATGCTTTTCATGTTCATGACTGTTACTGTCCAGAGTCCCAGGAGATACAGTACTTGCTAGAGAAACATGGAATTGTCACACAGAGTGCTTAGCTTTATACATTCTCAATGCAACTGTACAGAGGTCACTGCAGAAATGAGAACCTGTGCTGTATATGTATGTAATATAAAAGAAGATTGAGGAATTGTTTTGTGTGGAAATGTTCCAGTAGTTGCTTGTGCTGAGTCACACAAGTACAGTGCCAGTAAAGTTGTGAATTGTTTTCTGTATAAACTGCAGTCATAATGGAGACCATATTGTCTTTTTTTATTTTATTTTAAGAAATCAAACAGAGAATGGATTTTAATGTGAGTGGTGCTGGCTGGTGTAGAATATAAACATATTTAATCACTATAAATACCAAAATAGTTTTCTAGATGTTTTACAGAAAGTATGTGTATTTCTGTATGTGCTACACATGGTCACACCCACCTATAGTCTGTCCTCTGGTCATCAGGGTTGATTCCAGGCCAGTCTCTCTTTAAGTACTGACTTGCTAACTTCTGCAATGCCTGAAAGAAATCATAAATACAAATGAGACTAATGCCAAATAAGAAATGTTTAGCAATTCAATGAAGGCAGAAAACACACATTAACAATAACATGGAAGCTTATTCTATAATCGGGTCAACACTTTGTACAGTTTCCAAACTATACTTCTGGCATTTATCCCACACATAACACATTATTATTTGACAGACATTTATGAAAGACTACTGTTATTATGTAAGCATATAATGATTATGCTGGAGCTTTACCAAGTCAAATATTTTCTACAACAAGATATCTGAGAATGTATTATCAGGTTCAAATTAAGACTACTGAAAGTTTTTAAAAAAATCTATTTCCACTAAAAGGGAGGATCCTCCCTCAATGTGTTTTCTGTGGGTAACATAAATAATCAAATGATGATGACACATCTAAAGTTGGGTAACCAATGTAGCGCTTCTCTCTTCACTCTTTTATCGGTACAAGCTGAGATAAGTTGTTTCCTTGACTTCAGTGTTCGGAAGATAACACTACAAATGTGTCAGCAACAGTGAATCTCTAGCCAGCTCCTAAGTGCACAAGCAGAAACCTGAGGGCTGCAAAAAAGGGTAACCTACATTTTCTAGACTGGGTCACTGTGTCAGTAGTGATGTCGCACAGACACTCTGCCCTTGTGAACCAGTCTATCGTTTGTGTGTAAGGAGCAAAGTAGCAAGTTCTCCTTATACAACAAGAACTCCACCTTGCATTTTTAACCTTATTTTATTTATTCCTTACCTCTGACATTTGCAAGAATCAAAAGCCCATTTTATCATGGTTTCATTCAAGTCCAACTGTGCACCAGCTCTCTGCCATCAAACTCTCTTTCACACATTCATAAATTATCTTTTTCTTTGAATCTTTCTTTCATCTCACCCTTTACACCTGTCAAAGATGGCGAATGAGGCTGAGGCTATTTATCCTCTGTACCTGAATGTATGGCGTGTCTCCTGGGGGAGAGGGTGGCCCAGTGATCCCTGACACTCACTGACTAAACTAGAAGAACAATTCTGTCAAGATTTTACTAGTAAGGACTTCTGATTATGAATATCCCACATTACCTTTACAAGTATGCCTGTCTGACTAAGTGACTGACAATCAAGCAAATAGGGCAATAGATTTAAGATGTATGCATTCAACATCATGGAAGCAACAGGTTTCACTCTAAAATGGGGTGGGGAAGGTGTGACAGATGAGGTGGGAGTGCAAAAAAGACAAATATAAAGACAAAACCATAAGAGACATTCAAATGGAGACAGAGGGCAAAATGCACTGTTAATGTGTGAGGAAAGATGTTTCATGTTTGCTTCAAGAACAGTCAACTCCTCTTTCTTATTCTCAGGGGAAGGGTGGAGTGGGTGTGGGTAGATTGGATGAAAGACAGAGTGTGTGCATGCTGGTAAGAAAAAAAACAAGAGTCTGTGCTTGAAAGACAATTGGGGTGACACATAACATTAAAATTGCAATTGAATTGCCTGAGATTTAATTGCTTTCCTGCTGTGTAAACATGCAGCCCTTGTTAGTGTGTCTGTGCTTGTGTGTTCATAGGGGAGGGTTAAGTGAGGACACTGACTGACAGCTGAGACAGCCACTGACTGTGAGCTGGAACGCTGACAGAGACACTGATGTGACAGCGCGACTTCCACACTATGTTCCCTATCAATTTAACTACACCGGAGGAGCTGTCATTTTCTGATAATTACTTGAATCCTCAGCATGTAAAACCTGCTCCTGCTGCACAGCTAATGTTAGTGTTGGCGTTTTATAAAAGTTTAAAAGTAACTAAAAGTAACCTAAAACCTGCAGCTGAAATGTGAGCCGGACATTAGGGATTTGCTCTCTTTAGTGTCCCCTAGTGGACACTAAAAGCATGTCCTTCAACCAAATAAACTTTGCCATTCATAAATTAGGTGTCATTATTGCATGACAAGTCAACACATTCATGTTATTAGTGACCTCTTTGAACCAGACACACACTACCTTCATGTCCAGCCTCTAAACCTTATTTTCAATCTAACACAGATAAGTATGTGATGACAGGCCACATATCTGAGCAGTGATAGCTAAACTTGGCAGTGACGGAGTGATAGGAATTCCACTGAGTGAATGATTTCTGACAACTTTGCTGAGGTGCTGCTTGCTGACTGAGTAGGATTTATGATGCTCTAATTTTTCCACACACCCCTCGAGCTACTTTCGTTTTCATTCTTTAATTCCATCTTTCTCTGTTCCCTCCATGTTACATATTTAACCTGAATGTCCCATTCCTTTTCGTTTTGGTCACACTTTTCACTTTTACCTCTTTGTCTTTTTTACTGGACATCTATTCTTGCTGTGCTGTCATCACCTGACAACTACCTGAACCGCATGTTGCTATGGCAACCCCTTTGCCCTTCCTGCAGTGTCTTGGTAATGTGGAAACGCTCTTTTTAATACCCATACAATGAACTGCACACACACATCCTGTTTTTGTGATAAGAGTGGCAAACAGGGTACTCAGACAGCAGGATATCCTGGGGAGACCAATGTGTGTATGAGTACAGGAGTGAGAGAATGATCAAGTGAGAGGAAGTGAGGGAATGGCTGGTAGACAAAGAAAACTGAGGACAGAAGGCAGAGACAAAATGCTAAAACTAGTCATTATATAAACAGCTTGTAACTGTTTTCATCGTTGTGAAGCAGTCTGTTGATACTATTTGTGATATTCTCAGCTATTTCATTTTACAGTAGCAAGCTTTATTATACATATATGTAATTCAAAGGGTCACACTGCTATTATAAGTACACAAGCTAATAAATCTATCAGTACCTTGTCTGGACAGTGACAGAGATACATGGTTACTATATCAGTAATTCTGACTTTTTATCATTAAAGCTGTCTGAATGATTACTATAAACACACTTGAAAGTCAATAGCAGAAGCATGAAACAGATATAGAGATAAGCAGAATGAAAATCTGTGAACTTCATTTCTATATTAACATTCTTCAGTCTTGTATCATATTTTCTTGTATCATCATTTTAATTCTTCCATTTGTTTGCAATGCTTTGAAACTAACTTACTTTTCTCCTGTGTCTTGCTCAGACACTTGGACTGAAACTCAGTCTGTAGTCGTTCTACTGATATCTTCCTGCCTTTGTGTAAGCCTTTTCAACGCCCTTATTTTCTCAACTTCCCTCTAAATCAATATACTTGATTTTCTCTCCTCTGTCTCCCTGTCTACACTTCTGTACCCTGAAGCTTGCTACCACAGTTGTGCTGGATTGGGATGTCTTATATTTGCATGTGCAGAATAAGACAGTGAGATGAAAAGTGACTGAATAAAATTGGAGCAAAGAAGTGTGAGATACTACAGAACTTGTTTTTTAATTAAAAAATACTTCTGACAGCAGGGATGTGTTATATAAAATACAATGTGTGATGTATGAGCAAAAAAGGAGATGAAATACAAAATGTCTTTGCCTTTATCCCTCATTTGTCAAGACTTCTGAACCATGTCAACTCCAGTGCAATGCCTGCCATGTCAGATGCATTCAATTTAAAGTCTATGATGCATAAGGCTGGTTTAACATTGCGCTACAGCTGAGTAAAAGACAACAATAATTAGCCACAGCCACAACAGGCTGTCCTTTTTGGGCAGTACAGTGAAGTGTGACCCTAGCCTAAAACTATTTCAGTAATGCTGACTGTGGGCAGGAACACAAGACAAATAGCTAATGTAGTCAAGCTAACACACAGATTTAAAAAAATTGTGGTACTTGTGATTGACAGCTGGTAATTGACTACCTCACAGTGGGACCAGCTGGTCTCGAATAGCCAAAGGACAAAGGTTAAATGGCAGCCTCTTCACTTTAATTGTCACTCAGCTGTCCTCTTCTGTTTCCTCAAGTGCTATCTATTTTCTCTTTCTCCTGCTCCCTACCAGTCCCTTACGAATTAATTCCTCTCTATCTTTTTTCATCCTATCACTTTGTCTCTGTCTGGCTGCTGGTTAGTCCATCTGATTAGTTAGATCTGTAAGTTGTCTGTGTTAGCTGAAGGTGGCCACTGAGCAAGAGGATTGACCCAGAGTAACTACCAGTAGTCAAGCATGTGGAGGACTGTGTTGAGGAAGGGGAAGCAAGGGCAAATATGCAAAAATAAAATGATATGACAACATGGAACAAAGAATCTATTTGCGTGTGAGCTACTAAAACAAACCAATTTTTCCAAAAACTCAACTATAAAAAGAAACTATGGTATGTAGACATTCTCATACAAACCCACACATACACACACGCGCACACCTATAATTAGGAGGGAATCCATTGTCCTATTGAGTGGGGGGTTGTTGCTAGGCAACCTCTATTTCTAAGGTGAACAAGACAGTGTTGAGGGAGAATAGTAAAGGACAGAGAAAATGTAAGGCAAACGGGAGAGAATCAGTGTCTGGGCGTAGAAGGTTTGACCACAAGACATGCACTTAATGGTTCAACCCATATATGCAAATGCAAACTTGTGCTCAAAGACTACACAAAGCATAGCCTTTGTTGGCTCTCCTTTTTTCTCTTACTCTTTAATTAATTTACTCTATTACAATGTGTGTCAATATGTTACAGCCACAAAACAAGGGTAATTGCTGTGGACAGCTGCTTAAACTGATACGGACAGGTAAATATAAGGCAGAATGTTGAATATATGATGCATTAAAATAATTTTCATGAAGCTACAGAGAATTTTGAAGGTGGCGGTGATTTGTCTGTGAATGTATGTGGGTGAATGTGAAAGTTAAAGGAGTTAAAGCTCTGCAGCATCAAAATGCAACAGAAACCAGACCATCTTTCACATTGTTGGCAGCAAGAAATGCTTGGTTTCTACTTAGTGGAGATGCATGCATCAGTCCACTCATGCTTAGTAAGAAGACTACACTGATACAGCTTTCTACAGGAAAATATGTTTTGGTTTTTTTGTGTCCTCACAAATCTTCAGTACAGTATAGAGGTGCTGCCTAGGTAAAAATAATTTCACGATACAGAAGCAGTAATACTTGCCTGCTTCAGCCACACCAAAGCCCTTTGTCAAAATGCTAAATGCTTAGAAAGATGATCATGTAAAATTGCAAAGGTCTCCTACTTCCAGCAATGATGATGATGATGATGCTCCAACTGACTTGAAGTAGATGAGCTGATTAAGCATACATCTTATCATTGTGTTATATTTTCCATCTTGCACATTGCGTCTTTATGTCTATGGAAGTAATGTTATCCTTTGTATTGGTTTGTAGGCCTGTTAGAAAGGTAACAATTACTGCACGAGTTAGCATGAAATCTGATGGAACACCAAGGTCAATCCTAGATTTTCTATAACACTTTCTAAAATGGCAAGCACATTTGACTGATTTACAGAACAGTGTGGTTTTAACATAGGTAGGGCCTCTACCTATTCTACATATTCATATTCTAGTTTGGCCTGTATTTTAATGAATTTAGTGAGTTCAGCATAAGGTTGTATGTGGTGCTGTGGCTTAAATTATTAAAGGGGTAGTGTGTAAAACTTAGAAATGTGCAGTGGTGAAGTTGCAAACTGCAAAAAACTTCATAATGTTAACCTCACCTTATCCATCCAGGTGGGTTTAGCAGAGCCTAATGTGGCGGCAAAAATGCCAAGGCCCTTACTGGAGTCAGTGTTTGTGTTGCTTGTTGTAATCTACTGTAGAAACATGGCAGACTCAGTGGAAGGAGACCCTCTCAGGTGATTATAAACAAATGAACATATGACTCTGCAAATTATACTTGTTTCCTGCAAATACAATCCTCCAAGTCCTACGCACTGTTGTTGTCCTTTCAGCTGCTCCCCTCAGGGGTCGCCACAGCGAAATACCAATGATTCGCATGTTTGATCTGGCATAGGTTTTTACGTCGGATGCCCTTCCTGACACAACCCTCGCACCTTCAAATTGCCTGTCAGGTCAACAGGAGACCCTGAGGTTGAACCCCAGCAGTTCCTTCTCTATAGAGATTATGGCCAAGCAAATAAAACATGTTACTTGCTATGTTGCAAAAAAGTATATACATTAACTCCTGCATAAGTACATTTTTAATTTCATATATATTTTGCAGAAAAGTCAAACATGACACCATATTTACTTCCCCATCCAGATTTTAGTTGATTTTTAGAGACGGCTTCACAGTTCATAAGACATGCAGTGTCGCACCTGTGCATAGTCTCTCTCCAACTGTCCCTTCTTCAGACTGTAGCTCCTACAAAGAAAAAGATTCAGATATCAGTTTATCTGTGTGTCACAGTAAAAGCGAGAGTATAGATGCATACTATATACTACACAAAGGGTATGAAGTTTAAAATTGTATGCAGTATAAATTATTTAAATGATGAAAGTAGAAGGTGTTTAACAAGGTTACATTTAATCAGAAATCCCAGCACAAGACTCCATCACTTCCAAATCATGTAACATTTGCACTCAGCCCTTCAAACTTCCATCACCCTCTAGAAACACCACACCACATCCTGGCAGCAGAGACAGTGGAAGCTCTTATCACAGCCCAGGAATGTGCAGAATGAAAAACATAACATTAAGTATATGATTACACAGACAGATAGACTGGCACTGATGGCCAAATGAACAACGTGGCACATATAGTACTGTGGATGATCTCATCATGTCCACATTTTATCCAGAGATTCTGAGACAATTAGACTAGTATGTATGTACTAGTAAATATCACACTTATTTTTTTATTATACCAAAATAGGTCAGTCCAAGATAGCGATAACAAGAGACGACATCACCCTGTAAAAATCTATTCTGAACTGGTAAACTACTAGCCACTGAGCAAATCCCTGTGAGTGTTAACATATGATGCTAAATGAGTAAATAATAAGCCCAAAGACTGTCCTCCAATACTATTCTACTATTCTCCCTTAGAAATCACATTTATTACCAAGAATCCTACAACCTCCACCTATCATCACAGTCAGTTTAATGTTCAAAAATTTGGTGTAAAAACATTTTTTTGGTGGTTTTTAGAGTTGATATTAGTGTGATTAGCGTTAACTGCTGTACATTTTATCAATACTTTCTCCTTTTCAAATTAAAACTAAATTACATGCAGTTATTTGAAAATGAATCTTGATCAATTGTCATATGCTGCTTGACCTTAACGGAACTTTTGCACAAACGCCTGAAAAACCATTCAACATTTTGTGACATTCTAGACATCTGATCCGTCACGTTTTGTTTTCACACTGAAAATCTGGCAGATGACTAATATGTCCTGCTGTCATCATTTACATGAACTGCATCTCCCTGTACTTCACAGTGACTGATTTGTAGAATACCTGTGTTTAATTGCTTATTTGCTCATTTTTAACTCCTGTCTTTTGTTAGTTTTTCCTCCTTGAGTTTGACAATGACAGCCTTACATGGTTGGCGCAAAACTCTCATCTATCTAATCAGACTTTTCGTACTAGTAGTATTTGATGCAGAGTAAGAAAAGGTCTTTTGGTTACATCAAGACCTGGATATTTGCAGAAGTCTGCAACAGAAGAGGAATCTGTAATGACTCTTCCCTTTGGCTCTTCTAAACAGGCAGAAGCTGTTGGTTTTACAGTACAGATTGAAATTATTTACAGAGAAAATGTAGCCCAGGGAAATGCTGTATGTATATAGTAATACTAAATAACGTATTTTGTTGCAGTACAATTTAATTCACCAAAGCATAACTGTTCACACTGACTAACAAACAACACAGAGTATGTGAGAAGACATCTACAAACAAGCAATGAGTAGGATGAGAAACAGTGGGTGAAGACAATGCTTACTGTAAGGTTAGACAGCTTAATTACTGCTAATTACAGCCCAAACAAATAGGGCAGAGCTCTTTGTCAAAATTATCCCAAGGCATCATATTGTGCTAAAGGTTCAGTCTATTCAGTTATTAGAAAGAAACAGTTGTAGAATTTTTGCTTTAGCAGCTACTGTAGTTCCTGAATAAGGGGACTAGTATTTTAAAGACTAAACAGAGATACACATATGGTTGTGATAAAATTTATTTGCCTCTCTAAGAAAATTATGTTTCTTTCCATATTTTTTTTCAACTGCTGTTTAAATGAGTGCCAGATATTTTATAGAACATTTATTATTTTTATTTACAAACAAAAACAGCATTATTTTAGGAAAACAAAAATTACCAGGGTCAATATATAAAAACCCTCAGAAGAACTGACACAACAAATGTAAACAAATAACTGAGAAAATATAGATGAAACCAGCATCACCGTGGAGGAGACAAGTATCTTCAAATGTGAGTACACTAAATTTTCATGTAAAAAATTATTTACTGCAAAAAATAGCACATTCTTGCAGTCTGACATGTTCAAACAAGTTAATAAGCAGCTGATGCTAAAGTGAGACAAAAACCAGCATCTAATACAGTGGTTCTTAACCTTGTTGGAGCTACCGAACCCCACCAGTTTCATATGCGCATTCACCGAACCCTACTTTAGTGT
>JAQQAE010006974.1:0-16223 GCA_029823295.1 Pseudamia nigra
TGAGAGGTGCACAAGTCTCATTCAAAGTTACACAAATCGTTTGATTGCAGTGATTGACTCAAAAGGTTGTGCAACAAAATATTAAATTAATGGTTCCATCATTTTTGCCCAGGCCTGTTTTGTGAGTTTGTTTTTTAAAATAATTCTGTTGAACTACAATTTAAATGCAATGTCTGATTTCCATTGGTTAATTTTCATAAAATTTTTATCATTACTTTTGTCAGATTCAAGTTATTTCTGTGACCATTGTGGGTTTTTCTGTCAATTACAGAGGGGACCAACAATTTTATCCACATCTGTACACGTCTACATGGTCACACCTGCACTCTCCACCACTGTAGGGCATGTTGGTATTAAAATTAAACAGGCAGGTGCTGCATTACTATCTTCCACACAAAAACCAGTGCCAGTGCGCCAGTGACTGAAAGAAAAAAATCTTTGACAAAAAAAAAAATATATATGTATACACACACACATACACACACACACACAGACCTTTGGCTGATATCTCAGAGGCACAGGGTGCAGGTGTGACCATGTAGAAGCGCATGTACTGCAACAATTAGATTTAATATGATTTATACATGCAATATACAGTGCGTTTATATCTCAGAGGCATGGGTGCATGGCGGAAAGTGGGCATTTTTGCTGAGGCAAGTGAGGAATATGCCCTGCACTTTCTGCTTTACAACAATACGCCGGGCAGAAGATAGGGACCTCAGATTTGAAATTTTAAAACTCTTACATGTTCTAGGCCCTCTGAAGAAACTATTACAAAAATGTACAGCATAAAAATTCACGGCATGTCTGTGTCCCTGTGACTGTTAGTTGTCCTAAAGTCAGCCAAGTCAACAATGAATCAATATCCATAAGTGCTACATGATTGGTTGGAAAGAATTGTAAATGTGAAGCCAGGAACACAATTCGACAAGTTTAATTTCTTACTGTGCCAGTTAAAGGGTTCAGGGCAAGTGGAAATCCTTGTGTGCTGTTTATTCACTACAATTTTGGAAACGTGTAATTCCCAGTTTCTATTTTGTGACTTTCTTGGCATTGGTGAAAGACTGAGTTTCATCTTCTTCATTTTAATAATGACAAAGGTAAAATCCTGTGTTTTTGTCGCTGATGCTCTATCAGTAATTATGACCTCAACAAGCAGCTATGAGCCCCGAACAAGGCCAGGGGATAATTCATCCTGTGTCTTACTCCATTTCTTGCGCCTCAAACGTCTTACATCCAACAGTGCCCGGTTCCCATCAGCATGCGACGTTGCTATGGTGATGTACTCATTAGTTTAACTCCATCAAACAGACCAAAAGAACCTGATTTTAACTCTGTGCCAAAACCACACTGAGCTCACAATTCTTGTTTTCCTCGTTTTCTCTGATTGTCAGGTCTAAATGTGCTCGTTGGTAATTCACTACAGACTTCAGTAAATAATAATAATTTTAAAATGTGATGGTTACGCACATTCAAAATGAAGATGTTTTCAGTAGCGTCATATAAATAATATAAAAATAATCCTGGTTTTATCTGGGGAACAGACTGTGTGTAGGATTGAGAGGACAGCTGACCCATTAACCATGGAGCCATATGAGACCTGCAGTTACATAAGAGTCAGCATCTGAGGTTCTAATTATCACTTCTCGAAAAAGCAAAAGGTTCTAAAGAATATCAGGAATAAATTGTCAAACAACCTGAAATGTCAAGATGGTTATAGAATCAATAGCAACAATTAATTTAATCTAATAATAACAGATTATCCTTTTCCATCCTAGAGGCTGAATAGTCAATGAAGGATGAGGAAACAAGATGCTGATTTGTGGGTTTAAATTATTTGTTAAGGAACATGAGATGAAACTGATTCACAGTGAAAGTAAAATAAAAGGCAAAGTGACACAAAATAATATAAAGGACAAAATAAATGTAAGAGATGCAAAAAACATAAAATAAAACATAACATAAAATATGGAACAACTTCTTTTCAACCTTGGGTTCCTCTAGATTAGTTTTACACCTACCATAACTCATGAGTCTGTCATTATTTCAGAACTAATTCATGAGATTACAAGCGGACATCCTTATTTGGAGTTTCCAGGGGAAAGGAGTTTTGCCAGGTACAGACGTGGACAAAATTATTGGTACCCTTTGTTAATGACAGAAAAGCCCACAATGGTCACAGGAATAACCTGAATCTGACAAAAGTAATAATAAATAAAAATTTTATTAAAATTAACCAATGAAAATCAGACATTGCGTTTGAAGTGTAGTTCAACAGAATTATTTTAAAAAACAAACTCACAAAACATTCCACTAAAGGTCTAGAAATGCATCAAGTAGAAAATTGTCAATCTCTGAAGAGATTGCTGAGTCAAAATAGTTACACTTGCTGGAAAAGTACAAGAGTTAAATGCCATAAATTAACTATTCAGTGGAGTAGTAATCTACAGATCAAAGCACTGTTGTTGCCATGGTAACCACACATTCCGTTAAGAGTTCTCCATTCATTCCTATGAGAAAAAAAAGTCAAAAAAGCATAATAGTTTTAAAATGATAAAGGTTAGACTTATGAAAAGCAATAGCAGAGATGCCCTGCATAAGCTGAACAATGTGAAGTTTGAATGGTTTGAATCGGACAAAAAATGTAGGAGTAGTTAAACAACAAAAAATGTACCAAAGTGGAAGAATATTAGACACAAGAAAACAACAGTGGGATTGCTGCATGACTCAGCAATCCCACTAAATATATATATTAGGCTTTAAAGGGTTAAGGGATGTTAAAAGGCATAACCACCAAGATGTACAGTAGGTGACATACACTTGTATCAGGATGTAAACAGCATCAAGATGTAACAGAACAGAAAGACAAAATGTGGAAATGATGTGAACGAAGAAAAGAAACACAACCGGTCTAAGTAAAGACATGAGCACAGATTGCCTCAGATTTGTGCTTATATTCCAACAGTGGGCAAACTGCCCAAAGGCCTCATCCTGTGTCTGTGGACGGATCAGCTCTTAATGCCGCACATAATCCGCTCACTCTCTGGACAACCTGTCAACAAACTGCAGCCAGGCAAAAAATGAAGCGTGCTGTTCCAGTTCAGCCATCAGTTTGTGGTGACATCATTCATGGTGATGCCGGTGCATGTCCACATCTGAGCAGTGTTCAGGAGCAAACAAACCCTAAATGCAGCATCCGGCTTAAGGAAAACTGTCTGCTGTCACTTCCAGGGATGGAGACTCAACACTGTTTGACTGGTAATTTCAACAACTGTGAACATTTTAAACCGACAATAAGTTCTGCCCTAAACAGAGTTAAGTCTATGAGTCATTTAAACAAATACAAACTGGTTCTTCACTCTTGCTCAGACTTGTTTTTCTGCTTATTATGAGACAACCTGCGGAGTCCACATAACCAGCATGGCTGAGAATGCAGGGTTTCTCTGACGTTGTTATCATTTTGAAACAGCACTAAAACTGTGCTCAACATAAACAGGTTCAGATCCATCAGTAGTCATCATTACCAGAATAAATGCTGAAGTATTAGTTTCAAGTTTAAAAGTTTATTTTGGCTTTGAGTGAATGATGAAGAAACCAGACACCTATGAATAGTTTGAAGTTATTTGTTAAAGGTGCAGTACAATGAAAAGAAATGGTATGAAGGATGCTGTATCATGCACAAAGGCAAAAATCTTCTAAAAAGATGCAGCAAAATAAAAAATAAAATTTATTAGACACAAAAAGCCTAAAAATAACGTAGAAACAGATACATAGGGAACACAAAAAGACAAAAACATACAGAAGACAATGTCATAAAAGCTGATGTGCTTTGGTAAAATGATGGGCTACATCTGCTGCTTGTTCAAAACGGGTGAACAGGTGGGCATCACATTACTATGTAGAGCTGCAAACATTTATACAGTAATTGATTATTAGTCCATTAATAAACCAACAGCTGTCCTGATAATTGGTTTGAGTAGCTTTAGTAAAACAATGTACTTCAGTAAAGTCCACATTCTCTGGTCAAAGCTTCTAAAGTGTAAATATTTTCTGATTTCTTTCCATGTTGAAATTAATCTTATTGTGCTGCAGAACAAACACAAGCTTTGAGGATGACTCTGTGGCAAACACTTGAACTAAAATGAATACATTTTACCCCTTTCAAGGAAATTCATTTAGTCAGCTCAAATCAGTCAAACGTCTTCAGTCTCCATCAGCTGTGGCCTGATGGTGGGGACGGTCTGGTTTGTGCATGATGTCTCCCATCTATCCACCACAGCCTCCCTCCAACCACTGGTCCAGTCTGTCTGGGGTCTCAATAGTCCGAGGATCTACCTCTCCAGGGTCTTCATGATGTGGGATGCGGGGGCTACCGGTCTGTAGTCATTAAGCTCACCTGGACTCTTAACTTTGGGTACAGGGACAAAACATGTTGTCTTTGACATCATGTGTTGTCCATCATCTAAAGCCATTGGATGAACTTGTTCTAATCTAATATTTTGCAGAATGAATAGCAATAAATATTATAATCATAAAATGTAGGCCTGTCACAATAACTGTTTTTGTAACTTGATATATTCTCCTAGAAATTATTGCCATTAACGATATTAACATCATGTTTTTAACATACTGTAATTTCTAATGATTTCAAAAAAATGGAGCTGGTTTCAAAGCCAAACTCCACATCACATATGTGGAATAATTTTGGCTTTAAGTTGACGGAACAAGGAGCCGTGAGATGCTTTTCCATGTTTTTTAGGACTCCTCTCTGTCAATCATAGACACAGGAGACAATAGTTGTGTCCATTGAACAGTCGTTCAATGTGACAGTCAAGCCAAGGGGGCTGGTTAATTTCCATAAATTATTGCAGCTGTTCTTATTCTGGCATAATGACATAGACACCTGTCGTCAACCAGCAGCTGCTTAGAAATGGAGGACTTTCACTCACGTTTGTGGTTATTTTGCTTTTTAATGTAATTCATGAATTGGAAATGCTCTATCTTATTTAACTGTGTATTCTTCATAACTCCCTCATTTGGCAGCACTTCTGTCTGTCATGTGCGCCATGCATTGTGGGATGCGGTGGGCCACCAAGGATACATCAGTTATGTCCTTTGTTTTCTGCCTGATGAAGGGTGCATTTGTCGGCCGCATGTGAAGGCGCCTTCGAAATGGGACAGCCTTCACACTCAGCTACAACGTTAATGGCCAAGAAATGCGGCTGATGTCGGCTGCAACCCCTGAATTGGGACACAGCTTTTATGTGTGCTTGTACACCGGTGCCTCATCACACGAGCGCATCATCATACAAATTTTTCATGACACGAGTCAGATGTCAGGCAAAATTTTGTTACGACTAAAATAGTCTCAGTTTCTTCCAGTTTCTCTTGCCGTCTTCCTGTTTCTCTCAGCTTCTCTCGGCGCAGTGCCACCGGAAATTGTGGGGGCGCTCTAGCACAGTACAGCGGAAGTGGCCCCCAGATGAATAGAAGAAGAAAAAGAACAGAACAGAGCATAAACACCAAAAGATTAACAGAAATGGCTGAACTTTTTGAGGAGAGGCTGTGCATTAGACTGTACATAATAGTGTCATCTTAGACAACATCTTGGACACAAAAACAGGATGCAACCATATTTGTACGAACGGAGGGGGGGCCACTGAAGTGAACAAGCTTTAGTTAGCTTCCTGCTATCATTTGGACACGCTAAAACTTCACCAAGCAGTGCTAAACAAAATCATATCACAGTGTTGTTCGTGTAAACACTCAGGTAAAACTATGTCCATATTGAATAAATAGAAGATACAAAGGTCCAACTCAGTCCGACTCGACCAGAAGATTAGTTACCGTAGCAACATGTAATCGCACGGAAGTGATATGTTGGCTTATTTTGCCGTAATACAATGTCGATGCAGATGAAACACGAGTGACCGACTTGGCAAAGGAATACAGTCGAAGTGCCTCTGCCATTTGAAGCAGAGAGAAACGATCAAGTCTGTGAAACCTGCTATGGGAATGACATCGATTTCTAAGTAGCAATGTCCTCTGGGGAAGCAGCTAGTTCCGATCAGAAGGCTGCTGAAGAGTTTGTTCCTCAACAAGTGTTTAATTGTGATGAGACAGGACTCTTCTGGAAAAAACGGCAACGGAAGACATTCATCACTGCTGAGGCCACCATCATACCTCTTTTGTCTGCAGCCATCAAGGCAAGCTGACATAATTAACATAACTTCCTTTTCAAATAATAATAATGAATAAATATGTATGTACAGGTGTGTTTACATACTGTATATGGGAGTTTTCGTGGGTCAGATTAATTGGTTTTACATGTATTCCTATGGGAAAACCAGTCCCGTCTCATGACTTTTTCATGTCATGAGCGTAACGCCTTAATGGATTACACTCCTATGATGAGGTACCAGTGTACACAGTAAAATCTTCCAAACACTTTTGTTCATACCAGAGGTGTACAATTAATTCCATCACTGTCTTAACTGCAAGGTGCAATTATAAAATCTCAAAAGGCTGAAATGTAAAGGTTTATATTTAGCAGGATTCAGGGTGATGTAATGACAAAAATGTTAAAATAAAGACAACTTCTAGTGTGTTTGATTTTTGAGCAGAGAGATGTATTCTGTAAAACAAACATAAATACTTTTGTATCATTAAGTTTATGCTAGTTTAAATTTGTACAATCGACATGACATTTCTGCATGACAAATCAGTTTCTTCATAGTGAACAAAGTAGACTCATATCAGTTGCAAATTTCAGTCACGGTATGGCCAAACAAAGGCAAAATGCAGTAACTTATAAACAGTCAAACTAGGAGAAATGGTTATAAGAATTTTTATTCATTTTCTTAATTATTTTCTCAAGTTTTGTTCATTTTTATTATCATTTCTATTCTTTATTTTTCACTGACTGTGTTATTTTCTGTAATTATGCTATTTTCTTGATAATTTTGTGCATTTTTCTTCATATTCTGTTGAATTTAAGGACTTTTTATTTTGTGCCTTTAATGTTTATCATTGTCTTTTTTTTACACAATTTCTGGAATTTTTTTTTCATTTTTCTTCCCTCCTGTACTTATTTTGTTATTTTTGACAATTCCTACTTTTGTAGATGTTATTAAAGGAAACAAAGTGCATTATCTTAGTAATTTATTGAATTTTGCACTGTTTTTACCTCAACTTTGTGGTGACTACAAATTTGAAACCTCTTTTTTTAATGAATCATGATTGACTCAAGACACTTGGTCACAAAATATGTCACATTGTCCAATTATAGTCTTAATTCAGTTCTGAACAAATGTGAAGTTACAAAATTTGCCTTTGTAGGGCAGAAGATTATCCAGGATAGTTCCAGTTTTTCACCAAATTGTGCAGTCCAACTGTTTCTCTGTTATGACAAATTATGAAGACTTAAAGCAACACCACCAGTCGTGTCACACATAACACTGGTCTATAGACCTTGACAAGAAAAGATCCCCAAATTTAAAAAAATGTATTGCAAACTCAAGCTCTCCTTTACATGACTGTGACAATAATACCTCTGCAGTGTGGTCCCTCATCCCAGCCATCCGTGCAGTCTGGAGCACCGTTGCACAGTTTGCTCATGTGGATGCACAACTCTGTTCCACCACACTGGTACTCATTGGGAGGGCACCGTGAAACCGTACTGTGAGGACCTGAAAAACACAAACACAAATATGATTAGCTGAAAATAGAAAGGCTGCAACTCAACTAAAAGCCCGAAAATTGTTCTTTCTGCTTGGCTTTGCAATAAGAGGCAGCTTCAGCAGGCGGACAAAGTGGATACAAAAATTGCATTGTGCCTGCATGCCATCTTATCTGTACACACAACCCCAGTGGTACAGTAACACTTCAACTTCTCAGTTTACACACAGGTTTGTTTGGAGCTGTGAAAGCGATATTCAGCACAGCACTAGTGTGTGTTCAGGATCACCAAAGATTGATTTTACTCTTATACCCTGTCCCTTTGTCTATTCCATCTATTTTGTCTCTCCTCACCATAAAGCAGAGCAGACAAGCTTTAAAATCAATTTTTTGAAAACATTCCCCTTTCATCCTGGCAATGGTGACAGACAGCAGCCCTATGCATTGCTGTCAATATATTTATCAGACCTCCACACTGAACAGCACAAAAAAAACACACACCAATTCATCTACCGTCTCCGCCACTGAGTATAAATGACACTATTTGTTACCTTATACTTTTGGATGCCATTACTTGATCTCATCATAAGTGAAATCACGTTGATCTTTCCATATACAAGGAGGAACTTGCAACAAACTGTGCATTGAACAAACTGAACAGTAAAAACACAGACATGGAGCTTGCCTTTTAAATATTCCTCATGTGAAGAAAATTGATAATGAACAAGATAAGCTACCCAAAATGAGATGTCTTGCAGTCATCTCCTTACCCTGCCTTTTGTATTTAATAATTTCTATTGTTTCACACATGCACAAGCAGAAATGCAAAAGGTGAAAATGACCGAAACTGGCTTTTCATCTTTTGACTCTTAGTAGCGCTCACTCTTCTAGATCATCTTCATCTCATGAGCTGAACCTGCTAACAGGCTCAAATATCTCCTCTCAAAACTGAATCTGTTACAACAGCTTTTAATACCACTTCTCTTATTTATATAGAACATAAGTATAAATCAGTTACAGTCCATTCAGCTTTTATAACAGTATATGTTATTAACATAATATTCTTCTTCCTGCAGACACTAAATGTCAAGCACTGAGGGTAAAAATACTATAATCATCTGTCTACGGTACTTTAATACCCTCAAATCAGGATCTGACAGTCTCACCTGTCATCAAAATATATACTATAGTATAATATAAAAAAAGAGGCTGTGTTGTGTCACATTGGAAGGGCCAAATATTTGTTTTGTAAGGCATCGGTGTTAAACCATAATACAGTGACCAAAATAATAGATGTTTCACAGCAATTGGGAGCTGCAGCGTTTTGCAAATGTTGGGAAAACATTCTGCTTTTATCACAATTTGGGAAAAGAAACAACAAAATGAAAAAAGACAATAGCACCTCTGTTAACCTACAACCCACAGAATACCCTGTTCTTTCTTTTTTTGTGTTCCAGACAAAAAACTGATCCTGAAATTTAGTTTTTCTTCATCGCAAATAGTCATCTTTCATCTTAATCTTTGCTGTTTCCCTCGTTTCCCATTACAAGAGCCTTTCCTGTCTCATCCATCAGAGATTTACATTCATCTTTTCCACTTGCCAACTTAACAGGCAAAACCACAAGGCAGAAATCCAAAGAACCGTTGTGGCAGCAAAATTTGGCCACCAGGGAAATCTAGCAGGAACTATAAACACACCATTATCCAAGCTGGAACTAGCCAAATGACTACCTTCCTGCCATCTACAGTGTGCAGACATTTATGCATCCCAGAGGCAAAACACCAACAATATGAAGCCTCGTGCCAAAGTAAGGTATTTGCAAAGACAAGACTTCCTGGGAAGGAAAACATTTTCATCTTGGCCATATATGACATTGGCCAAAACAGCTCTCCACAGCTGGAACTCGAAATTGGAGCAAACACACTACTGGAATTCGTAGCCAGGCTCTTCTCCTTAATGATCTTATTACTGTATTCTTATTCTTGGATAAAACTTTGTGCCTTATGACTCTGACCAGACTTTCCTCCACAAAAACACTGATGACTCAGCACAACCTTGAGACGCACAGCTCCAAGATCCAGCTAGCCAATGTGTTACCCACAAGTCTGGCCTGTGTGTCCCAGTTGCTGTCACCACTGTCCCAGTGACCGGACCATGAGATGGATGGTGACCAATAATCCCTTCATTAAATGCAGACTGTACCACACTTTTGAATGACATTTAGTACTAAGGAGTAATGAATACATGCATATACACATTTACGCATTATATATCGTATACATAAATAAATATAAAAATGAGTAGTAACAGTTGTGGTGTAAATAGAAAACAGAGGCACTCTCAAAGGCATCAAATTTCCCATAAGCCCCCTTTTAAAAAAAATAATAGTCCACAAACCTGGCCACAAACACAAGAGAATGGCACTCCAGTGAGCAATTAAGCAGTGTGTTTGATTGAACAGCAAATTTAAGTTGTTATTTCTATTCTATCTGTTTCACCCATTTTATGCTGTGGGCAAACAGCATAAAATGGGTGCCACTTTTATTTTAAGAGTATTAGTTGCAAGTGCATTGTTGCACTTCAGTGCAAAGTGAAAACAAAGTGTTGCAACATGGGACTGTACATTCACATGTTTTATTTTTATCATTACTTCCTGGTTTTCACTCCAGCTTGATGCTGTGGAAAATGAAATTTCAAGGGTCTTCATTCTTCCTGGCAGACAACGCATCACACTGCATTTGTATTTCCATATACCTTTAGCAAGGATCGCTATACATTCAGAATGACTCCTGGATTCAGTGCACTACAGTCTATATATGAATGACATATTTATTCACATTGTTACATGCAATAATAATGTCAAAAGACAGAGTTGAAGTAATCCAAAGTATCTGACATGTTTGGCACTTTGAGTATTATACCGACACACACTTGGCATCCATCTTTCACAGAGATTAATTTGCTAGCTAGATCGCTCACAGTATTTTGAAAGAAAAATCTTTTTCTTTCTATTTCCAAAAAATAGTTTGCTTCTTTTGATTTACCGTACTTAAGATACAGGAACTCTGAAACTGATCATTTCATCAATCTCAGTCTACTCATGTGGAAAGTTAAACTATTGCCTGTTCCTCCTTCATCTCCATCTGACTTTCTTTATCTCCACCCATCACCCCCGCCCCCAACATCTGCTGACCCAATTACAGTAAGAGTATAAGAGAAAGGGTAGTGTGTGGAAAAAGAACCTAGAATGAAATCAAAAAAGAGAGGCAGAAAAAGCTGAGAGGAGACACAGAAGACCAAGTGGAACACCTCATCCACAGGAAGTGGACAGAGCCCCACAAGGCTCCATTCTTGTGCAAGCTGGCAATAGTCGGCAGAGCTGCAGTGGAAAAGGCATGACTAATTTGATTTAAACAGGGTCCTTTATTCAACATTCCTCTACTGTGAGTGAGCAAGGTTAGCAGATCCAAAACCACTTAAAAACATTTCTATTTGTTTTCTTTCCCTTTCAGCAATGCCCTTGGTTAATGTATTGTTTATTTGTCACAAGCTAACTTGTCGAAGAAATGGATCTATACTGGCTGAATGGTGAAGCTCAATTAGGTCTTCCAACGAAAAGGAAAATGATCCCGGTGTCTCCATTATTGACCCATATAGTCCAGCTCTGGGAAGGTACAAACGGCTAAAAATCGAATCTGAATATCTGACTTCTCTTTTCCGATGCTGAACCAAAATTGGCCAAGACTGTTCCGAGGTTTAATTTTTTTTGCTACAGACGTCGTCAGAAGTCATCAGAAAATATGTCGACAGAGTTTATTTCTTCCACAGGCCTGTAAGGCTTAGTAAATCTGTTCAGTCATACAAAAACACAGTTAAACAGCATTAAGGTCTGTGTGTAATAATTAGTAATAGCGGGTTGTGAAATACCAAAGTGGGACAAAGTACTCCACAGGCCACTTAAAATGCAAACACAAAAGGCCACGTTGGAGACGATGTTTGGTTTGTTTGTTTGGCTTTTTAGAGAAGGTGATTTTCATGTGGGTCTGACTAAATGGCATCCGTTAACACGAGACGCCTCCTATCATGAGGCATACAGACTCCGTGTCGGGAAGGGGACCACTCCTTTGCATTTCATTCTACAGACACAAAAGACATAATTCCTTATGTTTAAAAGTACAATAACAATGCAAGCTTCAAAACGGAGAAAAATTACATTTTTTTATTCCCTATCTGAATTCATTTCTTGTTTGTCACTGCTGTCATTTTGCTTCTTATTTTGTTAATATTGGCTCATATTCCTCATTATTTAGTTAATTTCTCTTCATTATCATCTTGTTTTTCTTCTCATTTTGTTCAGTTTCATGATGATTGTCTATATTTTTTTAATTTCACTTCATATTTTAATGTTTTCTCATTTTGTTTCTTTGCTCTATTGCTCATTTCCCTTCATGTTCTTGATTATTCAGCCTCACCCTCCTAATTATGTTCATTTTGCTTCTTCATTTTACTAATTTTCTTTTTAATGAGCTGTTACTTTTTCCCTTTTGCTCCTTATTATATTAATTTATGGTTCATTTTCTTGCTTATTGACTTCATTATTTTGTTCAGTTAGTTTACTCCTTATTTTGCTCATTTTCAGTCAAAACACCTACTTATTTCTGCGTGCATCGTTTTGTGCCTGGATTGTAGAGTTACTGCAGATTTGACAACTGGTTTCCTCTGAAATTAAACAGGACCGATTAGGGACAATTTGTCACCATTAAATCAGATGTGACAAAGTCCGATCGGGGGTCTTAACACAGTTTTGACTAAATGTGGAGTTAAGGCACTTTTCCCCTGTACGCGAGTAGATTTTCTTCTTCTTCTCCTTTCGGCTGCTCCCCTCAGGGGTTGCCACAGCGAAATACCAATGATTCGCATGTTTGATCTGGCATCGGTTTTTTTTATGTCGGATGCCCTTCCTGACACAACCCTCACAACTAGGGACAAATTAGAGTATTAGCCAATTAAGCTAGTACATGTTTTTGGCTGTGGGAGGAAGCCGGAGTACCCGGAGAGAACCCACGCAGATGCCAGTAGATACACTCCCCTTTCTGCATTTTGACTCCTACACACTGAATGTCATTGTCTTAAACTCTAGCATATATGGGTTCTTTTATATAACAACAGCAGCCCACCACTTGGCGATCATCGCTGCACCTTCAGAATTGTATGGAAAAATATATTAAGAGGTTAAACTACTCAACTCTGCAAAAAGCTTGTAATTTGACAGAGAACTGAAGACCTATGGTGGCATCTAGCTGAGCAGAGTGAGGAAGAGAGGCGTATGTAGTTTTAGCATCAGTGTATCTGTTAGCTACCAATAAGACAATATGTGGGTCAGTAAGGGTACTATCACCAGTGTTTTAATCGTTTACTTCACATTTGTCGTCTCTGTAAAATTTGCTGAATGTTGGTTTGTTTGAGCATCTCTCTGTAAAATGTTTTAGGTTGTTTTAGCCTGTTTCTGAACATCTACCCTTCAAAGTAAATGCCACAAGTCTTATTTTTAGTCTAACTGAGTCTTTATTTAGTCTTATCTAGTGCTGAGTTTAATTCAATTTAGGGATTTGGCCTTGGATTCACAAAAAAACTGACTATGATACACCATTCTTTATATTGTGTCTCACTCTTCTGATGTTTAAGTAACTGCTAAGTGTAGTTACATAAGAGGTGAGAAATTAGAAAATAGTTTAACAAAAAATTATTCTTATTTACCTTACTCTTAAAAGTATATTGTAGATTAATTCATCAGCGTACATATGCACTTGGTGAAGTTTTGTCACCACTTTGCACTATTAAAGGTGCAGGAATGTGCAGATCATTGCCAGAACTTGATCCAAAAAGAGTTTTATAGAAATGGAGATTGAACCAGCAGGTGTGATTTTAAAATTATAATGATTTTCAGCATTTAAAACATATATGCAAGTAGTCATTATTGAGTTGTCAACTGTTTAAAATCTGGGTATACCAAAAAAAAAAAAATTAACAACTTAATAGATTCTAAAAAATTTTCAAAGCTAAGAATAAATTATTTGCACAATTACTTTTATATTCTATATGGACCATGTATCCCGGAAGACACAAACTCCAAATTAGCATGTAAAAGTTCAATAAATTTGTGTTATTTTAGCTTAGATAGGTTAGAATATAATCATAAATCAACATATTTTATATGTGCTTGACCATTTAAGGGTTAAAAATATAGGCAAATATTGTGCCAGCCCAAAGCCCTTCCCCCCACTGCTAAAGTGATCCTAGTGGAAACAGTGAAACATGTAGCTGCAGTATTCTTTAAATAAATATTTCAGTCTATGAAATAACAGTAACATAATGGATTATTTTTTTCTAGCTGTCAGCTACAAGTGCTAAACAAAACCTTTCTTCTCCAAGCTTCAATCATAATAGCATGGATTTCAAAACACCTTGCACGAGTGGAGTCTATAAGCCCCAATGCATAGAAGTAGATCACATGCACTGCTCTAGTCCCAGGAGGTGGAAGTAAGGAGTGTGGCAAGTGGAGACGAGAGGACTAAGGCCTTTGTTTGGATCACACAAATCGGCTGTAGCGTTTTACAAAGCAAGCTGTGCGACACTGCTGTAAGCATTGTCACATGAGGACCTTCTATTTGAACTGTGGCCGGCCACATGAAGGGAGATGGGAGAAAGAGTATCAAAGGGGCACAATAATGACGCAGCTGGCTGTCTTCATGTTTTATTTTCCGCAAAACCTTGTTAATTTTGAATTCTTTAGCTGTTTTTTTTTCATAAACTACACCTCTGAAGATTACGAAATAATTCATCTTTTAAACTCTTCATTTCTTGCGTTTCCAAACCAGCTGAGCGAGAAGCCAAAGGAGTCAAGATGTAGGTCTGGATCGGACTGTCCCTGAACCCAAAGCTTGTTAGGAGAAGATTTTCCATTCACTACTACATCATGCTTCTCCTACATATGCCCCCAACACAAAGCTTACTCAACCAAAAACACAAACAAATAACGAGATGCTGAAAAAAATAAAACAGATTTACGTGAGGCTTATTACAGACACAAGCAACACAATCAACTACCTTTATATCACACTAGTATAACTTCATTGCTATTCTGAGCACATAAACGGCTGCATTAAACAACATTTAAACTTCAACACAGATCCTACTAACAAGGTTCAAATAATGAGATAAAAGCTGCTGCTACTTTTTTGTACCCAGATACAGATGAATAATTTAGTGTTGATCCATAAATATCTTTCATGAATAAATTGAGCTGTACCAGTTTGCACCCAGCAGCTTTTACTGGCACAGTAATACTGGACCTCACTGACCAGCAGTGACCATGTCCTCGCAGACCACTTGGCCCTGTCTGTGATGCTCTTGGCCCATATGACACATTCTTGGACAAAGCCTGCAAATCCTGACCCAGAAGCCCTGAGACACCCCTTTGACCTTTCTCCTGTTTGCCCTGCCAAAGAATCAAACTCCACACAACTAGGCCACAACACTGAAAACAAGATGCAATAAGATCCAGGCTTCATTTAGGCTGAGAGAGAACAGAGTGGCTAACATATGAGTGTGTATTTTTGACACTGCTGCTCAACACAGCCTTGTCAAAAATATTATGTGAACCAGGAGCTGGCATAGCAATAGCTAGCAGGAGAGTGCTGAGAGTAACAATGGCTGCACATCAGCTCCATTTACTTGTGACAGCTATCCTGTAAACACTACACTCTCTAGGTGAAAAACAGCACATTAACCTACCACTCCAGCAGTACCTGTGGGTACACAGGTGTTTTATTTTCAGCTACATTTGTCCAGACAATCACGTCACAACAGTGTTTTCATTCAGATTATTACCATACAGTATAGACTGTAAATAGCTTTCTGTGTCCCCTGTGACACCCTTGTGCCCACTCTACACCTGGTGGCTGGATCTTTAGTGGGTGGCTCCATGCTCACCCCTATTCTTCCAAGATATGAACATCACATTTTCATTTCTTCCTGGGGGGCTTCTGGGGTGGCTGGCAAGCTGACAAGCAAAGCAGGAAGGCTAAATCCAGCTCTTGAAAGCACAACAAACTAAACCTTCTCCAAACACAGCAGCGCCGCTGCTCCTCCGGGCACAGAGACCACAAAGCAAACAGTTCTATCAGCAAAGTAAATTGCAATATTCATACAAGACAATACCATGAGATTGACATTCTATAGTGATTTACAGTTGAGGTCAAAATTAAACTATGTCAGAGCTAAAGAGCAGAAATCAAAAAAGCCACAAAACGTGTAAAAATGAAGAAAATAATCAAACATACTTAAAAAAACAGCCAACAAACAAAAGCAACAAAATGAACAATAAAATAAAATAAAATAACAAAAATGGACAAAATAAGCAATGTGATCAACGAAATGGCCAAAACAAACAAAAAAATGAACAAAAATGAACATAATAATCATTATGTAGTTGTTAATAAATATCGATAATTAACAACTACACAACAGCCCAAAAAAGGCAACA
>JAQQAE010006975.1:0-16223 GCA_029823295.1 Pseudamia nigra
TTTATAGGGGAGATAATTGCATTTTTGAAATAGTTGCAGACATTGTGATTTTATTTTTTTGTCACTAATACTTTGAAAACAGCGAGTTATATGACGGACAAAAAAAGGGTCATCCAGGGTCATTCGTCACCCACTGAGAAGATCCCTCAGGAATGCACTTAGTCTAATTACAAATCTGGATTTAATTAGAGACATGCTTTAAGTGAACCAAGTTTTAACTCTGGATAATCAGCAGATAAATTTAGGAGGAAGATGATGAGGCTGGAGGAGGAGGAGTCCTGTTTACAGCTCCATGTCCACAATAATCACAGCAAACCAAGGATTAAAGACGTTCAGACTCTGATGAAACTCAGCCAGGGTGAAAAGAAACAACCTGACCGACAGACACAACAGAGGTTTGTGTGCAGTCATGGGTGTGTTTTTCATTTGAAGTCTATTTGGGAGACACTTTCCCGCTTGTCGGACACAAAAATAGTAATCCTCACCAGCCTCTGAGGCACAAAATATAGGTTTAAAAGACTGAAATGAATGAACTTTGTGTCAGTGAACACATTATCCAGGCTCTTTACTTTTGTGTTATCAGCCAAATCCTCGAGAATGAACTGAAAACCACCACTGTGCAGTAAAATGCCCCTGTCTTACTACGCAGCTTCGGCCCAGAGAAGACAAACTGTGTCTTCTGGGGACCAAAGCTCATTTAAAATGGTCTAAGGCGTTCATCTGACCACAGAACAGTTTCCATTTGGCTTTATTTTAAATGAGCTCTGGTCCAGAGAAGACACTGCTGTTTCTGGATTGTGTTCACATATGGCTTCTTCTTTGCACGATACAACTTTAACGTGGATTTGTGGATTGCACGGCGACAGACAGTTGAGAGACAGTGATTTCTGGAAGTGAACCTGAGCCCATGCAGTGATTTCCAGGAGACAATCATGTGTGTTTTTAGTGCAGTGCCGCCTGAGGACCCAAAGGATCCAGTTTTGACCTTTAACCTTGTCGATTGTACACAGATTCTTCCTGATTCTCTGAATGTTTTGCTGATATTATACACTGTAGATGGTGGGATCTTCAAAGTCTTTGCAATTTTACATTGAGGAGCATTTTTTTCTAAAATTGTTCCACCATTTTTAGAAGCAGTTTGTTGCAGGTTTGTGAACCTTTGCCCATCTTTACATCTGAGAAGCTTTGTCTCTCTAAAATGCTCCTTTTATACCCAGTCATGTTACTGACCTGTTACCAGTTAACCTAATTAATTGTCAATTAATTTTTAAGACCTTCTTTGACTCTGTCGTGGCATCAGCCATTTTTTCTGGAGTGGTCTGCTGGGTCAGCGGCATCTCAGCAGCAGACAGGAAGAGACTGGACAGACTGATTAAGAAGGCCAGCTCTGTCCTGTGATGCCCCCTTGACCTCGTGGGGAGGGTGGGAGAGAGGAGAATGATAGCGAAGCTGTCATCTCTCATGCACATTCTGCCCCACCACCTGCAAGACGCCATCACAGCGCTGGGCAGCTCGTCCAGCGACAGACCGAAGGAGAGGCATCGCAGGTCCTTCCTCTCTGCTGCTGTTAGACTGTACAACAAGCAGCTACTCTCTCAGTAGAAAACATCATATATAACATGTTACCTAATCAATGTGCAATATTCAATGTTATATAACACCACTGCACAATATAACGTGAAATATTTCAGTGCAGTATTTCCTTTTTACACTGTATATGACTTAAATATTTTACAAATACCATATACTTTATTATACCACTGTACCATACTGTACATTGTTGCCTATTTTATTATAGCCATTACTATTTATTGATACTGTTTTTTATTTTTTATTCCTATGTTTTATATATATGTTCTATTTTTTATAGCATGTATCCTGCTGCTCTTGCTGCTGTAACTCTGTGAATTTCCCTACTGTGGGACTAGTAAAGGTTTATCTAATCTAATCTAAATGCTCCTCCAGTTACTTTCAATACTTTCCCAGTGTTTTGTTGTGCCTGTTCCAACTTTTTTGAGAAGTGTTACTGCCATGAAATTCAAAATGAGCTAGTATTTGTCTCTGTTTCAACATCTGATATGTTGTTTATGTTCTAGTGGGAATAAAATATGGGTTTACATGATTTGCAAATCATTGAAGCCTGTTTTTATTGACATTTTACACAACATCCCAACTTTTTTGGAATCGGAGTTGTAAAACATGCAACGTAACACGTGTTCTTTCACAAATCGGGTATCTTCAGTATTCATGTACAGTATTGAAAATAATAAAAATAAAGAAGGAGAAGGTGCGTCCAGACTTATAACTGTTAGTGTATGATGCACCAGCTATAATCCAACTGGCTCCAAAACCATGGAAGTCTATAGGGACAGCAGACCGAGCAGCACCAGAACCTCAGAGACCAGGCCCAAGAAGAGAAAAACATGAAAAGGGAAGAATCTACATTTCTGGTAAAGCCAAAAATGTAATGTAAGAAGAAACTGGAGGTGTCAGAAACTTGTTTAAGAATGAAAAACACAACATTTGCCTGTGGGTTGTAGAGAAACACGGCCATTAATTAACAGAAAATGAAAATGCTCACATAAAGCCACAGCGTATAATTGCGTCCAGTGCTCATGCTCCACTGCCGGTTTAAACCTGCCTCCACACAGACGCCAAATGTGATGCAACACCTTCACCCATGGGATCAGACACTTCGTATGCTTCTCATACTTTAATTTCCCACAGACGACGTTTCAACACAACGGAGGTAAAAGACGAACAAAACAAGCATTCAGTGATTACACTGTTCTCTTAACCATTGAAAGTATACTGAATATAGACAATCACTCAAGTAGAAGTACTCAGAAACATACTGTACATACATACTTGACTAAGAGTAAAATTGTTTATGTTCAGTTTTGCTGATTGTCCTTCATTTTTGTCCATATAATGGATATTTTTTTCATTCTGCCCATTTTGTTGCTGACTTTAATTTTGTTGCACATTTTAAATTTTTGTTCAATTTGATTGATTACGTTCATTTTTCTTCATTTTCTTGATACTTTTGCTCAATTTGTTTCTGTTTTTAATTGCGTTTTTTGATTGGTTTTGTTCATTATTTTGTTCATTTTCACTCATGTTGCTGACGTTGAACAGTTTTGCTTTTAGTTGCTTAATTTGTTCATTTTTGATCAATTTGGTTGATGGTGGTTAATTTGGTCAATTGCTTTTGTTCATTTACTTAATCATGTTGATCACTTTTGCTTCTTACTTCGTTTTTATCTTGGCCTTTTGTGTTTATTTTATTTTTTATTTTATTTTGTTCATTTGCACTCATATTTTCCTTGACTATTCTGTTCATTTCTTTAATTTACTCAATTATTTTATTACTTTTTTGCTCATTTCATTATTTTTCTAACTTTTTTGTTTGCATTGTACTTAATTATTTGGGTTTTTTGCTAAATTTATTGTTTATTTCATATATTTTTTATTTTCTTGTTTCTTTTGTTGTATCTTTGCATCGTTTATTTTATTTGATGATTTTTACTCATTTCATCCTTTGTTTTTTAATTTTTTAATTTCCCTAACTAGTTTGTTCATTTTTCTTGATTTAGCTTTGCACATTTTGAATTTATTTATTTTATTTTTGTTAATTTTGTTGATTTGTTCTAACTTTGTGATAATTTACTTGATTATTTTGCTCATTTTTTATTTTTTCATTTCATTTCCTATTTTTTGTTTTTCTTGCTTTTTCTTAATTTAACTAATTATGTTGTTAATATTTTTGTTCATTTTACTGTAAATTTAGTTTATTTTTGTTCACCTTGTTAATTTATTCAACTTTTTGTGCTAATTTATTTGATTATTTCTGTAAAATGTCCCTCATTTTTCTCATGTTGTTTACTAAAGTATTTTTTTCATTTTTTTTCAATTATTTTTTTCATAAAATTTTTGTCTTATTTGATTATTTTTGTGCATTTTCCCTCATTTTCTTGCCTATTTTAGGCATTTTGACAAATTTACTTATTTTGCATCTTTTGCTCATTTTCTTTCTTTTGTTAATTTTGTTGCTTTATTTTTCTTGTCTTCATTTTATTTGATGATTTTTGCTCATTTGAGCTTTCATTTGCACTTATTTTTTTAATTCTTTCTTTCCTTGACTGTGTCTTGATATCCTGGTTTATTTTGTAAATTTTATTTTTAATTTAGTTATTTTTAAAAAAATATTGCTACATTTAACAACATTTAGTGTTAATTTTACCTCCTTTTGCAGCAGAGTTTATTAATGCTGGTAATTTATATTATTATTTTGTTTATTTTTGCTCATTTTATTCAAGTACATATAATGGAGTAAACATACTTGAGTACTAAAACTCTCTTTTAATGCTCTAACACAGCAGAAATCACACTATTTCTACAGTACTGACTATTAAAAAAAAACAAGCCAGAAGAAAATTGTACTGTAATAGATTTTTTATTGTATATATGGCCCAAAATGTAGTTAAAATGTCTGTGAAAATCTCAGGGAAGGCTTACAAAGCTCTGCAAACGCTACCAGCAGCTTAATAAACATCATCGCATCTAGTAAATGCTCCAGTAAAAGTGACGTATGATGACATTATCAAAATGTCATAAACATTCATTACAACCAGCGTGGAAAGCTTCCAAATCCGAACTAATGACTCTTTTAGTGGGAACGTACGTACGTACAAACATACAAGCACAGGCAAGCGCGGGAAGAATCTACTAATAAAACATTACAGCAGCTTCAAAAACACAAACATGCAGTCAAGAGAAAATCATCATACAGCTCGTTTAAAGGCAGTTTAGTGAAACATGCACATGGACCAAATATTGAACCATATTCCAACATATAAAGTAGAAAATGTACTGGGACAAGATTAATCTGAGCTTCCACAGTGCTACTATACGTGTGTTTGATTGTCTTGAAGGGGTAAAACAGTGTAAAAGTACAGACTCCATTTTAAATGGCCTGGCGTTATCACAATCAAAGGTAATACAAACAACCAAACATCACTTTTAACGCACACAGAAATACTTAGAGCAGCTAAAACACTGACAGATGTAGCTTCATGCTCAAGAAAGTACAGGTATAATCAGGAAAAGCAACTGTAACAATAAGAAAAAGCCAGTTTTTGGTTTTAAAGTGGTTTGAAGTTACAAGTCTGGCATCGCGCTGGAACTAGAGCTGGGCAATGCTTGCAATTATCACCATAACTGTTAAATTGCCATTTCATTCTAGTTTAAAGGTGCTGTCATCCAATCTACCGAGTAGTCGATCATTTGTATTTCAAATTACTTCCTTTGGTACAAGTACAAAGAACAGACATCATAGTTTGACAACTTTGTAAGTCATGTCGACTGGCAGGTCACCTATTGAATCGTTTGTATCCATCCGCCACAAATGATTAACCACTAGCTAGTTTGCAGAAATTGTAGGCTGCACCTTTAAATGCTGATTTGCTGTTCTGAGCGGTAGGTGAAGGAACCACATGGCTAGCTTTGGTTTTAAATCATTTTTAAAAATGCAAAACAATGTAAAATATGCAAAAACATGTTCAAGGTGTTGTGACCCATGAACCAGCGTGTTTGCTGCTCTTTTGTCTCTCCTCTGTCCACTCACCACAGTCGGTGGAGGCAGTCAGCCACCGTTCTTTTGCAGATTTCTCTTTCTGTTTTTTGATCTCTGTTAGGGCTTTGGAGTTAATCTTGGATTATGATTCATGCTACTACACCATCTCCTTCAGTGTTTGTTTGTATTTTTATTATTTCCAACATTGTACATAATACTGAACACCAAACAGTGAAAGAATACACATGGAATTATGTAATAAACAAAAAAGTGTTAAAACAACCCAGAACAGATTTTATATTTTAGTTTATTACAAAGATGCTCTATATATTGAGAGTTTATGATGTCACCAACCTGACATTTACTACAGGTTGGACTTTTTGTATTTTATGTACACTGTATATCGGATTATGTATATATGGTAGAACACTGTGCTATTCCGGTATATAAACTCATCATGCTTGATTGGTATTTTACATGGCTTCTCTCTGTGTGTATCATAGAAATTTGAAGAAGAGCAGTGCTCTAGAAATGTCACTGATTTATATAGAACTACAAACCAGCTGATGGTATGCAGAGTTTTGTGTCTTACATTTTTATGTAAGATACTTGCATTCTCTTTCAGTTCACAACAGTTAATTGTGCCATTCATGTTCTAAATGTATTTTATGCCATCAGTGCTACCATAACCACTGTACAAATCCATACTATAGCAAGAAACCCTAAGTTAAGTATTCTTTCACTGTTTGGATATCATCAGCATTGGTGTACAATGCTGAAAATTATCAAAAAAAAAAGAAAAAAAATCCACTGACAGAGAAGGTTTATTCAAACATTTGAGTTTTTAGTGTAGATGTAGTTGAATAAACATGAACTGAATAGATGTAAAAAAAGAAAGATGCTGAAAGAAAAGATGAGTAAAAAGTAAAAATGATATAAAACATGCAAAAAGACAAAATGATGCAGAAAGACAAAGAATATATAAAGGACATAAAAAGATGAAAACTCTGCAAAAAGGAAAAATTACATAAAAAAAAGAGGCACACAAGACAAAAATGAATGGAAAATACGCACAAAGACGAAACAAGACACAAAACGAAGAAAATGACGTGTGGCAGTTATTGACAAAAATGATGTAAATAATGCAAAAGGTACAAAATGACACGATGTACAAAATCACATGAAAGATGTAAAAACAAACAAAAAACCCTAACTATTTTCTCTGCTGTTGTACATCTTAAACATTTTGTTCATTTATTTTGAAAATGTTCATTTGATTCATCTGGATTTTATCACTAAAGTCAGAGTCCAGATAAATCAAATGAACACAGTCTGTGCTCTTCTGACGAGATTCAAAGAACCGTGATAAATCAGTATCAGTAAATATCACAATATGTAATGTTTCACAACAATAATGATCACGGATTTATTGCCCAGCTCTAGTTGGAACTACAATAAATCACATCACCATCCTACTGTAAACCGCGCCGCATAATGAAGCTCTGTTTACACAATGCAAAAGGCTTCATGTTACAAATAAAAGGTACATGATACGCAGTATTTACTTGTAGCATATGTGAACTTCTCCTTTAAAATAACATCAGATCTCCAGGTAGATAAATCCTGAAAGCAGAGAAGTTTGGATAATCACAGCTGAAGGCTACAAAACGCGGTCAAATCATCGCGACAACTTCTCTCTGCTCTAAAAGTAAAACGACTGCAAGGCGAGGCCGAGTTGCCTGGCAACGTGCTGCTCACAAACTGACGCCCTGAGTGCCTTTCTTTGACAAGTTCTGCACTGGAAAAAACAACCTCGTTAGGCTTTATTTTGTGTTCGTCTAGCAGTTGGAGGTCTGCAGGTGGCTTTCGTTCAGGATGGAGGTGATGTTGGTGTCGTAGAATCCGTCCTCGTCCTCAGAGCTTAAAGCTGAGCCCAGAGCGGCATGGTGAGTCTGCTGCGTCTTCCGCCTGGAAGGAAGCAAAAGGCTAATTAAAACCCACTCACTTCACTTTGCGGCGCAATGGATAAAGGTGTTTGTCTTGTAGTTGTAGACTGCCACCTAGTGGAAGGAAGAAGCGTGACAGTAATATCCAGTGGTGGAGGCTTTGTTTGAACACGGGGGAACATTTGAGCTGGGAATTGTCAGTGTCTTCATTTTCTGTGACGAGTTAATGCATCATTGTGTACTCAGCTTTAGGTTGGGAATGGGACTGAATAAAATAAGCAACAAAATGAAAAAAATTAGAAAGAATAAACAAACTGCTGCACAAATGAACAAAAAAATGCTTATTTTATTCACAGCATCACGTCAAAATTAACAAAATTATTCACAAAATGAAAAAATAATCACCAGAATGTACAACCCAACTTCCAAAAAAGTTGAGATGTAAGAAAAATGTACATAATAACAGAATGCAATTACTTACAAATCTTATGAACCCTATTTTATTCCCAGTAGATAGAACATGTCACATGTTAAAAGTGAGACATTTTACCATGTCATGGAGAATATTGTCTCATTTTAAAATTGAAGGCAGAAACACATCTCAAAATAGTTGGGACAGGAGCAGCAAAAGGCTGGAAATGTCATTGGCACAAACCAGAAACACGTGGAGGAGTATTTGAGACTAATTATGTTAAGTGGTAACAGGTCAGTAACATGACTGGGTAAAAAAGGAGCATTCTAGACAGACAGGGCCTCTCACACGTAAAGATGGGCAGACGTTCACCAATGTGTGACAAACTGTATCTAAAAATTGTGGAACAATTTCAGAAAGTGTTCTTAAATGTAAAATTGTGTAGACTTTAAAGATCCCACTATCTATCTTTAAAAGACTCAGGATCAGGAGGAAAGCTGAAAGTCAAAACTGAATGCTCGTGATGTTTGGGCCCTCGGGCGGCTGTGTATTAAAAACGCTAGACATGATTCTCTGAAGTTAAAGCTGTATCATGTAAAGAAGAATCCATATGTGAACACGCCGCCATCTTCTCTGGGCTACAGCTCATTTCAAATAGTCTGAAGCGAAATGGAAAATTGTGGCGAGATGAATGTCAGATTCAAAATTCGGCGACAGTCTGGCTTCCAATTCTTATGATACTTCAAAGATTTTACCGAGTTAGTGAGCTAGCTCTGCACGTTATCAACCAAATATGGTCACGTTGTGTTTCTGGCTTCAGGAAATGACCAACTGACTTCAAAGTGTAAAATACATGCAAGTACATGTCATACAAGTACAGTACATGTCACATGTACTCTGTCTTACAAGTCTAAGGCCCATTTTAGCTTCCACATGTCACTGCCTTTCATTCCCTGCTGGGGGTCATATCACGCATCCTCACTCCCACACAGCTACAGCATTAAATGTATGCGATATGTATTACACACAGAGCAGGTTTTTAAATATGAAACTTAACTCCCATACAATGTCACAGTTAACATACTGTATTTGAAGTCTCACTTTAGTTCATATTCCAGCACTGTGACTTTGGCCTGCAGGGCCTCCTGACGCTCCTGTTGCTCCTCCAGGTCCCTGAGAACCTTACGGCGGATTCCCTCCAGGCGCTCCACCTCGCCCTCGCTCTCATCCACCTGTCGCTTCAAGGCCTTCACCCGCAGAGACAGCTGGGGGTGGAGAGGGACAGGCAGGGGGTTAGAGGGGGCAGGTGAAGGGATGGCGGGGGGGAAGAAGCTGGACGAGCGGGGCAAAGAGGGTTGATGGGAACAACTACAGAGTGTGTGGTTGAAATGAGCTGATGCAGCAGAATGAGGGGTCAGGGGGCATTCTGGGGGCGGAACGGGGAGGGGTTCAGAGCAAACGCACAGCTGACATTAGTCTGTGCAAAAGAGGATTTTAAACACGAATGATCAAACAATATGTGACACCATGATGATAAATTGGTTCAAGTCTTTCCCGATCGTGTTGCCAATTACTTGATTATTTTGCTAAGTTTTCAGCTTGTTTTGCACATTTTTGTTTATTTTCTTAATTATGTTGTTCATTTTCATTAAGATTTTGCTCATATTAATTGAGTTTGTTGACTATTTTTGCTCAATTTTCTAAATATTCTCTGTATTTTTGGTCCATTTTTTTTATTGCTTTGCTCATTTGGGTTCATTTTATCCACTACTTTATTCCCTTTTTGATCATTTTTACCATTTCATTCATTTTTGCTCATTTTTATAATTGCATTGTTCATTTCTTAGCTTTTTATGCGCAGCCTTTGTTCAGTTAATTGAATACTTTGCACATTTAAAAAAATACATTTTGTTCATTATTTTGTGTTTTTATTGTTATTAATTTTTCAAAATGTCTTGATTAGTTTGTTCATTTTTGCACGTTGTTTAGGATGTTTTTCACAGTTTTGTTCACTTTAAGTATTTTGTTCAATTAACTGAATACTTTGTTGTGTCCATTTTTATTCTTTTATTCATTTTTCTTCCATTTTCATAATTATTTTGTTCATTTACATTCATTGTTCAGCTTGTTTTGCACATTTTGCCTGTTCTCTCATATTCTGTTGATTTTCTTGAATATTTAATTTATTTGTATCCATTTCTTGGACTACTTTTGTTCACTTCATTATTCTTTATTATTTTGTTCATTTTAGGTCCATTTTCCTGATTATTTTGTACATTTATGTTCATTTTCATGATTGTTTTTGTCAGTTTTTGTACATTTACAGCTGTCAATCTTACACAACTTATCTTTTACATTTAAAGAATGAAGGACATAAAAAAGTTATAATATGTGGATTCATTTTAAATAAAACTGTATTCTGTATGTACCTTCAGGTCCAGAGGAGGCACCACATTTATTGTACATACTGTATAAAATACTCTAGTTCAAACAGTTTGAGGAGTTCTATTTATTTAAAGTGTCTTGTTTACTTGATCTTTCTGTTCGATGTGCTGCTTTCTCTCTTGATCCAACGTCGTGTTCATCTCCTTCAGTTTCCTCTCCATTCGCCTCTGAGATGCCTGGATGCTGGCCTTCTCTCTGCACAGACAGCGTCACAGTACAGACTTCTTTAAAGACACTTCCTGTCCACACAGGCACGTTACAATCTTTCCGTGCGTGTTCCATTGTACCTTTCCTCACTGCGCAGTCTCTCCTCCAGCTCTTGGACTTTATTCTCCAGCAGTGTGATGCCAGCTGAAGGCCGAGTCTGGACCTCCATGTCTGCAATGCGAGTCTTCAACTCCTTCAGCTGAGAGACGCATGATACATGGTTCAATTAGCTACTAAAAGTATGACAAATTGCTAATGCATGCTCATACTAGGTGTGTTCCATGCTCTAAGTTCTAGGTGTTCTCACTGCATCGTCATGGAGTTTCCAATAGAGCAGAGGATAGAGTCATAGGCAGTGATACTGTACTAATTTTTGTTTTTCACCTCATCAAATTCACAAGGTAGTGATCTGGAATGGTTTTCACTTCACAGGTGAGTTCATTTGTGCCATTTCTTGTGCTAAGCTTGCTCTCTGAGGTTCTGTTAGGTTACTAGATTACAATAGGTTCATTTCAAGTGTTGGACCTTCACAGTATAATCCGGTCTCCATCTTTACTGCTTGGTCTTTCACACCCTCACCTTTTCTATTTCTGGTTACACTAAAGTCAGACTGATCTAACATGGATGTTAATGTGTATTTGTGCATTTTAACTGTACCTGTCTCTCCAGTGCACTCTTGTCCATCTCCAGGTCGTGCCTCGCTGATCGCTCCTGCATCAGCTCTGAGCGAAGCTGGTCGACCTGAAAGAGGAATTGCAGAAGCAGGTGATACAGAAACTGCTTTATCCTGCTGGTTTGCATGTCTATTCAAATCCCGGGAGCCGGCGTTCCCTCTACCTGATCTCTGCTGCGTGTGATGCGGTCGTTCAGAAGCTCCACGCCACTCTTTTCCTCGTCCAACTCAATTTCCAGTTCCTTTATTTTATCCTGCACAAACAAAAATATGAATGAGAAAAATCTCTTGTATGTGTTTTTAGATGTACTCAAAGGCTTTCAAAAGCATTTTCTATCTGGCTGCCCATTTGCTTATTATTTTTTATTAAGTTTGTTTAATATCTTGATTATGTTGCTGTAGTTACTGAGTCTGGGTCCCAAGGAGGCTCTAGATATATATATTTTTTTAGGTCTTGAGCAACAACTGTTCTCTCTATTTCTGTCTCCATTTGCTGACACGCCTCTGTTGCCCTGATTTTCTCCTATGTTTAGACTCCTCAGTTTACGACCTTTGACCCCTGGGTATCCAGAACCCTCACCTCCAGCCCCCTGATCTCTCTGGAGCGGTCGGTGTGGCTGTTCTTCTCCGATTCCAGCTCGCTCTCAAGGTGCTTGAGGCGGTTGTTGAGGAGGTCTCGCTCCAGCTGAGCGCTGTCTCTCTCCTCACTGCAGACGAGCAGATCCTTCTTCAGACGAGAAACCTGAAAACAACACACAATCACACTGCTCTGGGTCTCATATGAAAACATACTACACTGGAAGTATGAAACACGGCTTTGATCCTTTGTGAAAAAGTAGTAATGCAAGAAACACAAGGGAAAGAAGAGAGGGAAAGAGGAGGAAAGAGAAGATAAAAGAGGAGAGAAGAAAAGAAGAGGAGCAGAGAGGAGGGAAGAGAAGAGAAGATCTGCCCTGATGACACACTTGCCTCCATGTTTTGTCATACCTCTTCCTGCTGGGCCTTCAGGTTGCTCTGTGCTCTCTGCAGCTCTGCCAGTCGGTCTTTACTGTTACGCTGAGCCTCGAGCAGGTCTTTCCTCGAACGGTCCCTGTAGTCATCCAGCTGAGTCTGCAGAGCCACAACCGACTGACGGGAATCTTCCATCATCATCTCCATCTGATACGAAAATCAGCAAAGATGTCAGTGACAACCTGCTGACACTTGTTCTGGTTGTTTAAGTAAAAATGTTGTTATTGCAAAAAATGATTGACAGAGCAAAAAATTAACAACAAAAAGCTACGCTGCATTTAAATCTCGGGATGCTGCAGCAAACAACAAAACAAACAGCAACAAAAAACCTGTCGCAGAGCATCAGAGATGCAACGTTCCCAGTCCTTTGCTCTCACCTCTTTGTTGATTTTCTCCAGCGATCGGTCCAGGAGTCTTTTCTGCTCCTCCAGGTCGCTCTTGCCTCGTCGCAGTGCCTCCCTTTCCAGGTCTCTCTCCTCCAGTCGTCTGGTCAGGTCATCTCTCTCTTTGCTCAGTCGGCTGATTCCTCTCTTCGCCTCCTCCAGCTGCGACCTCAGGGTGCGGTTCTCATCCTCCAGAGCCTCCACCGCCTCCTCTGTGTCGGCGTTCCGGGAAACGCTGGTGTGATGCCTCGTCTGTGGAATCAGAAGGAAATCATTGACCAAGATGTCAAAAACACACTCATTTATGTTTTTATTAATGTGGTATTGTGTTGTATTTATCAATCTTATAGTAAACACTTTATACCACTGTAGAAATTTGGTGTCTCCTTGGTACCCAAACATGGTCAAATATACTCTAACTGTAATGCCATAATATTTCGATTTCTGATTATAATACAATAATTAATAAGATGAAAAACAACAATGAAGAAATAAAGAAAGTTGTCAAGAAGATCTGACAAATTAATGAAAATAAACAAAAAATTCAAGAAAATAATCATTAAATATGCAAAACCTCCTCAAAAACAAAAAAGGAGACCAAAAGTAGCCAAAAGACACAAACTAATAAAAATGAAAAACTAAATAATTGTCAAAACAAGCTATACGTTCCCAAGCAGTGTACCCTGTCGTCGACCTTAGTCAGCTGATCCTTGTGAGGATTATGAGGTAGAAAATGGATTGATGGCTGTATAAACCAAGTAATCCATAAAAGGAACTAAATTTCCTGCAAGGGATTAATAAAAGTGTCATAAAAAAAATCAATAAAATGAATGAAATTTAATCAAAATGATTTTAAAAATTAACAACACGATTGAAATGAATAAAAGACAAAACAATTAAGTAAAAGACCAATAGAGAAATAAATACACAACAAAACAAACTAAAGTGAACAAAAAAGGAACAAAATAATCTAAAAAACCAAAAATTAACAAAAGAATTAAGAAAAATACAAAAATAAAAAAAATTATGGAACAAACCCAAAAATGAAGAAAATAACCCATAAAAACCAATAGAATGAATGGATAAATAAACCAAACAAAAATGGAGAAAATGTGCAACAACATGAATAAAACAAACAATAAAATAAGCAATAAAAGACAAATAAAAATGGAATCTACAATAGAGTAACAACATGAAGAGAAAGATGCAAAACAATGAAGATAAAATACCATATAAAATGTTGGTAAAATGAACAAAAAATGATCAAAAAAATTAAGAAAAAATGATATACAAAATGAAAACAACCAACAACGTAGACAAACACACCAAAAAAAAAAAAAAAACAACTAACACAATTATTAAATGAAGAAAATGATCAACAAAATGAATATGTACTAAGAAAATAACTAAGAAAAATAGTATAACAAACAAGAATGTAAAAAAAAAGATGAAATGTATACAAAACAAACAGTAAAAAAGTGTCTGGGAGCATTTTGAGTGCTGACTCAGCGTTAGGGATGTAAATGTAGGATGAGATAACAGACTGAATTTCAACATATTCAAACTACTCTTAGAACAATGCACACTTCAACTTAAAGGATCATGATCACCGTGCAAACATTGATCATAACACTCCTGACACACTGCGCTGTATATTGATTTCTTAATTACTTTGTTCACATACAGGTTTCATGCTCCTCTCAGAGTCATTTCACAGTGAACGCGTCATGATTATAGCTCTTAAAACTGCAGTAAGACATGGCTGCTTCAGTGCACGTGGAGCATAATACGTATACTTTATGCAAATGAATCGCTGAGGGATCATGTTCTGAGTTTACACTGTCTACGTCCGCTTTGGAAGTTTTCACCTTTTACTGTAGTATACAGTGATGCATTGTTAATGTACACAAATGAGTCATGAACCAGTGAAGTGGTCATAATGTTGATTCTATCGTTCCAGTGGATTTTGTCAGTAAGTGGATGTACTAGGCAGCAATTGAAAATTTATCCCTTGAAGTTGTTGCACTGAAAGCTTCAAATTGTCCAAACTAAGTAAGAATATGAGCAACTCTTACAAGGACCTAATTGTGACGGTAAACGGATGGGTCACTGCATCTCCAGACCTAAAGATCTTGTTGGGTGTTCCCATCTGCAGTGGATAGTACCGTACGTCAACAAAAGTGGTCTGGGGATGAACAACTGGATTTCAATCCAATTCAGTATTTGTGAAATGTGTTGGAAAAAAAGAGGTTAGATTCATGAAGGCTCACAACTTACAGGATTTGTAGTATGTGTCACTATAATATCTAATGTGTAATGTACTGCCAGCTATCATAGCAGCTTTCTGAGGTCTGGTAGAGCTCAGGTCTTGGTTTAGAGCTGAACCTAAACAATATTATGTTCCTTAGATACTTTACTGGATTAAGATCCTTCCTTCCTCATGGGGTTCTGTCCACTGCAGGACCAGGACCGTCAAATAAGTCCCACAGTTTTGGAGATGCTTTGACCCAGTGGTCTTGATGTCACAATTTGGCCCATGTCTAGATTGCTTACATCCTTATGGTGCTCAAGTTTTTGTTTCATATAAATCAACTTCAAGGAGTAAATGCTCACCTGCAGCCTCATACAATCCAATTCCAGTGCGATTTGGACATTGTATAAAACGGAAATAAAAACAGAGTGTAACAATTTGCAAATGTCATAAACCCATGTTTTATTCCCATTAGAACATAAGCATATCAGGTGTTGAAACAGAGACATTTCACGGAAAATATTAGTGCCTTTTGAATTTGAGGGCAGCAAACAAACTGTCAAAAGAGATGGCACAAGGGCAACAAAAGGCTGGAAATGTAAGAAAACAGCTCATTTCAAATATTCTCAGACATTCATCTGACCACAGAACAGTTTTACTTTTCATTAAAGTTTCCAGGCAGTTACTTGAGTATTCTTTGGTCTTCATAATGTAGCTCATACCGGGAATACTGACTCACCAGTGGCTGAACCTCCCAGACAGGTGCATATACTACTGTCACTGAAGACATTAAACAAACTCAGATTAGCCTCGCATTCCCTTTCACTCACTTTCTAAAATCAATAAAAGTGGGAGACATCCACAGGGGGTGAGTACTTATTACAAGCTGTGCAGTTCATAGCACTCCTGACATACACTGATTTCTTAATTGCCTTGTTCACATAGAGGATTTATCCACCCCTCAGAATAATTTCACAGCGAACGCAGCATGATTATAGCTCTGAAAACCACTTTAACACACATGGATCATAGTATGCAGTACAGTATATCTTTTATGCAAATGTATCTCTGAGGGATTATTTTCTGGGCTTACACATTGGAGTTTTCCACCAGATCTAATTTACCTCTCATCTCTCAACTGAACATAATCTGTGTGGGAGGCCATTTATTTTATTCTCATACTATGCGCCTGTTTGTGTGTATATACAGTGCATCCGGAAAGTATTCATATGTATTCATAGCATTTGCTCAATACTTTGTTGATGCACCTTTGGCAGCAATTACAACCTCAAGTTGTTTTAAATATGATGCCACAAGCTT
>JAQQAE010006976.1:0-16222 GCA_029823295.1 Pseudamia nigra
ACACCCCCCCCCCCCCCCGCCTCCCTGCACATCCACGCCTTCACACACACACACACACACACACACACACACACACACGTACTCAGCGCGCTCTCCCCGCCCTTCTCATTCAGCTTCCTGACAGTGGCGGGTCAGAGAGAGAAAGGGGGGTAAGTAGGGCAGCCTGCCTGCTTGCTCACCCCCAGCCCAGCCTCCCTCAATGCAGAAGTTATGTAATTTACGTTTGCGTGCTGTTGGCAATCTGGAGCATGGATGTGTGTGGATTGTAAGAGCTATGAGACCAATTTGGATGTAGTAGTCTGCCAGGTTACTCTAGGCCAGTGTTTTCCCATTTTTTTTTGGCTCAAGTCCCAAAATGGGAATTTAGTGGCTCTTTGGGACCCAGACTCCTAAATCAAAATCCAAGTTAAGCATGTGTCACGATTTTGCAAATGTAAAGATAATATAATGTACCAGAGTGATCTCTGAACACTCAATATTAGAAAAAAATGATAAAAAAAGTAGGCAGCAAACCAATCAAATGAATAATATAAGAAAAAATGAAGAAAATAGCCAGTAAAATGAACAAAAAAATCCACAAATGAATAAAAATGAAGAAAAAATAATTTAGAAACAGACAGGATCATCAAGAAAATGAATATGATGGCCACAAATGAATAAAAACTAAATCAAATGAACCTTACTTATGTAATAAGCATGTCTGCTCATCCTTAAAGGGTCATACAGTTCAATTTTTAAATATTAGACCTTAGATTTCAGTGGAAAATCTTGCATTACAATGTTTGGGGTTTTGATTTATCGGTATCCTTAGATTTAAAGATTTGTTTTAGCTCTTTTATGTGAAAGATGATCAACCATTGTCTGTTTGCATGCTGCATTTGATGTTTGTAAACTATAGACTTACAATTCACACTAAACCCAGCTATGTATGGATCCATATACTGTATATTCACCTGCAGACTTGTTCAAATGACACTATTAAATGTGAACAACTGAATTATAAAGGTCTTAAAAACATGACAGTCAATGTAAAGTGTTTGCGGCCTGTAGAGACCCTGTTATAATAAAGTGTGTCATGAAAAAATCTACTGGACTGTTGCCCACTGTCACAAAGCCTGTGTCTCTACCTCTAATGTCAGAAAATGCTATGTTATAAAGCTGTGAAAACTAAAACTCCAGGCTTTTCACCTTTCTATGGATCTGCGCTAAGATTTGAGTGGTTATTCTTTGGCCTCTTTCCTACTCGTCTGCCAAGCTTCATGAAAATAGTTTTTATGTAATCTTACCGAAAGGTGAAAACAGTCTCCTTGGCAGAGTTAACGTCTGTTTCCAGATCTGTGTAAAACAAATTTTGCAGCACTTCGTCATCAGGATTTGCTTCCACCACAGAGCAAAATGAAAATGTTACTTAACACATAGTCAGGCATGTTGTGCTTGTGATCTGTTTCACAATGGGGATGAGTGCGAGGCGGTGAGTTGGCGTTGTGTGAGCAGCTTTGAGGAATCCCTGGGATCTTCTGTTTTTAATGTTGCAGTTTCCATGGTAACAGAGGGCTTTCCACATTGGCTTTGAGTCTGCTGCTACAGTGTGCAGTAACTACTCACTCAGATCACTGGGTGTATGTCAATGAAGTGTGCATGTGTGGTGGTAACATGACTGCAGCGTGGGAGTTTCCCTGGTTGTCTTTGTTTTTGGCTTTATTTTTGGCCTTGTAAGGCAACGACGGGTCATTTGGATGTTGTCATGGTGCCAACTGTAGCTGACCCACCGGTGTGGCTTCTTCACAACGGAGCCCTCCTGTTGGTCAGACGGTTCTGACATCACGTGGAGGTGGAAGCATCGTCCAATCACAGAGCAGACGGCGGAGCGATGGAGACACAATGTCCACCTCCCCGCTGTCTGATCCCATGATGACATCATTTGCGTGTTTGTAGTATACTGACATCCCCTCTAACAAAGTGAGCTGTAGCCTGGTAGTGAACCAAGGAGGACACTGGCGTAATTTAGAGGTCCCATATCTTAACATTTAAATTTATATCTGTATCGTGTGTCTATTAAATGCTTCTGTAATGATGTTGATTAGATTATTCATTGGTTTAACTCTGATGCCTTCCCTCTGTTTTCACTTAAAGGTGTAACACCTGACTGCTTTCAATGGGAAGCATTGATTGCACCACTTTTTGCAAAACTACACCTGCTAAATATTTATGATATTAATATTTATCAGATATGCATATTTGTTTTTATGATAAAACATGGTAAATCTCCACATAGCTTTAGTAATTATTTTAATAAATGTCAAGTTCATTCTTATAAAACCAGACAAGCAATGAATTTTCATCTTATGTAAAAAAATTTCAAGTACAATTTTCTTTTAGATACTGAGGGGCCAAATTATGGCATAAGTACGGAGATATTATGAAATCGTCATCAATACCAACTAGTAAAAAAGTCTTGAAATTTGTTTTGCTTTCAAAATATAAATTGCAATTGTCAAATAATTTACAATAAATAACAAATTTTGTATAATTTAGTTTAGCACTAAACTTAACTATTAAATCCGTTTTACATTTTTGAATTTACAATACAAAATTGGTTTACTTAGTATTTTTGTGGTTGTATGGTAGATTATATAACATATGATCTTAATGCAAATGGAACTTTTATTTTGATTATGAGTATTGCAAAGATTTTGTTTCTCAAAGTGAGATGTAAAAAATAACTAGCAAAGTATTATATTTGGAGTGTGGCGCTTAGTATAAGCCTGTATAAGTTTCTGCCACACACTTCACATTGTTTTGTTTTGTTTAAATGTACCTTTGTGTTTTAATATGTGAAATAATAATAATAAAAAATAATAAATAGGTAATTTCTTAAGTGCCTCAGGATCATATGCAAACACAAGGCGACTAAACACAGTAACATTATACAAGGATTCTAAAAAGAGATTCTCAAGAATATTGTCAGTTGCTTCTTGGAGTAGAGTTAATTTATGTTCAAATATGATTGCTTGTAAGCTGAGATGTTTTCAATTTTAGAATTCTACTGTTCAAGAGGGCGGAACTAAAGCATGTTAGTTTAACTATCATTGGTTATGATGTGTGATGGTACAAATCACATGAATTCTAAACTGCTTGTTTTTTCTGTTCATTTTATTTTACATTACAGTCTCAATATAAACCTTAACACCGCCAAAAGATGGATTTTCACAGTATGGGATGTTTTAACTTTGGTTGATGAATTACAGTTAATGAATGTTAAATAAATTATGGATCTGATATCATATGAAAAGAAGATTTTTCCCACTGTAAATTATGAGCTACTTACAATTACTGATCAGAGACAGGAAACTGATAACCGATATTTGGAACTTGTTAACATTGTCATAAATAACTCAAGACAAATGCCTTTAGCCATATTTATATTAGATTTCTTTCACATTTATTTGTCCATTCTTGCCTCAGCTCTGACTTTCAGTCCAGTTACCTTCTCATTCATTTCCATATACCTGCATCTTCCTCTGCTCCTCAACATTTTTCTCTTGTGATCTACAGAAGAAGAACAGCGTAAAGAGAAGGAGCATATCAACAGGGAGGCAGAGTTGAAGCGCGTGGAGATCGTAACCTCGTCATCCCAGCCAGTCAGAGCCAGCCACATCACTTGGGGCGATGAAACTCAGCGCCAACAACCCCATCACTCTCCCGCACCTCAGCCCCCATCTTTGCCCCCTCCACAAGTCCCTATCGCTGTCATCCCCATGGTGCCAGTTGTCACTGCCACGCCCTCGGTCCCGCCCCTCCCACTCCAGACACCGATTGCCACTGCGGCAACGCCACTTAACAGCTCCCCACCTGTCAAGAATGCTTCCTCCCCTCCGCAGCCACAGCAGCCGTCGACGCCTCGTCACTTACTGTGCACCCCCCAGGTGAAGGTGGAGCCAAGTCCTCAGCTGGTTACTACAAAGCCCAGCCCACCACAGCCTCAGGTTCAGATTCCTTACCCGACCTCCATCAGCACTAATGGCCCCAGCTCACAGCATGCACTGGTCCCCCGTCAAGCCTCACCCACATGTCAGCCTCGGCCCAATGGGGTGAACATAGATGACATGAGGGGGATGGAGGGGAAGAGGAGACCAGGAGGGTCAGTTTCTGTTTCTGCCTGTGGTTTAAGTCTAAATCTAAGTGATTTATTGTGTGATGTTTATCACTTGTTTTCTGTTTTTGTAGAGCCGGAACCAGAGAAGTGCATAACAAGCTGGAGAAAAATAGGTTTGTTATTTTAATATCACTTAGTACTGAGAAAACCTGCAGCATAGATTTTTGTTCACCACAGCATTTTAAACCTAGAGGACATGACATAACCGTATGCCAGGTTCAGAGTACATGAGGCTAGACCCTCTGTGGCCTGGTTGACATTACCAGCAATCAGTTATTTTATCTCATGAGCTGTGTCAAAGTGGAAGAAAAGATTCACCACATCTGGGGGCTCGCCTCATATATATATATTTTTTTGATTGTCCAAAGTAGCCACATTTAGCTTTGATGACAACTTTGCACACTCATGGCATTCTAATTAGATTCACATGGTAGTTAAAACAGTTTTCAGTTCATCAGAGGTAGTTGCAGCAGAGGCAATTCCTGGTCTTCCTTCCCCATGAGAGCCAGTTTCATCATAGTGTTTGACATTCTACATACTTGAGAATTTTCAGATTGACTAACCTTCATTTATTAAAGTAATGATAGACTGTCTTTTCTCTTAACGTTTTTTTTTTTTTTTTGCCATAATATAGATATATAGTAGTTGTAGTAGCATTAATAAAGCTATTGACTCTGTACCCATTTTTCCTCTGCACAAGACGACTGATGGTTTAAAACACATTAAGAAGTTAAGAAATGGCACAAATTTCTTCAGTGTCTAAAATATAAAACAGGTTCTCGGTTGGTTAACACTTTTTGTTTACGACATAATTCCATAAATGTTCTTTGACAGTTTGGATGTCTTCAGTATTGATGTACAGTGTTGAAAATAATACAAATAAAGGCAAAACTCTGGTGGCGTGAGGTGTGTCCAAACTTGACTGGGACTATATATTAGGCCCTCTGTTTTCTCTTGTGATCAGAAACATGTATGCTAGGTTAATTTTCCTGTCATAGCTCAAATTTCCATTTGAGGACAATAAAGAAAATAAGAATGGTTCAGTAACTGGAGCACAGGCCACTTTGCTGTACACAGGCACTGTGAACATGACAAGGGATTGTTTTTTTTGCTGCAGGTTCTCTTTGAAGGACTGACAGCACAAAGTGTACTTGGTGGGACAGGTCCACAGTTGGCTGTGTTTTGTCAGCCACCATCATACACACCCCTTAGGACACCAGTGTTTGTTTACTTTCTTGTCCTCGGTCACTAGCTCCCACTTCGTAATGGTGTCACCTCTTTCAGCAAAGACTCAACATTTTATAACTGTAATTACCCTGTCTGACACAGTGACCATCATAACAAAAACGTTTGGGCAGAACGTGGCATGACCTAATAAGTGTACAAAGTAGTTTTACAAGTAAATGACCGTTTTATATATAAACAGCGATAACTTATTGTCCTGTGTTTGCTTCTTGTTTTGCCTCTTCAGGAGAGCGCATCTCAAAGAGTGTTTTGAGACGCTGAAGAAGAATGTTCCCAATGTTGATGAGAAAAAGACGTCCAACCTCAGCGTTCTCCGCAGCGCTTTACGTTACATACAGGTAAAGTTTCATTTTTTGGTTCAATAATATTTGCGGGACCCAAGATAATCGACTGGTCACAACAGGGTTTTGTTTGTTTCTTCTGATGCCATTTCATTATCAAAAGGCAACTCCATGATTCATGATTCCAGTGAAATTGATATACAGTACAATACTTTTTTGTTACAGATTAAATTATTTTGTTTAGGTCAAACTCTTGTGACTATGATGCCATCCGATGAAATAATGCAATACTCAAGAAGATCACAGCAAATGATTCCTGTGTTTCTCTGAGTCCAAACTAAACATGATATAATTTTGTTTTTGATGTTAGTTTATATTTAAGTATTTTTTAAAAAACATTCTTCATGTTGACCTGAGTGTCTTGTTGTCCAAAATAGGACTGACGGGAAGTAAGTGAGTCTATGGGGTGAGGTTTGTTTGGAGAAGGATTTACAGTCGAGGTCAAAATTATTATCCAGTTAGAATGCAATTTTCCACAGGGGGGCTAATAATTTTGACCTCAACCGTATATGGTATTGTAACATGTAAAATAGAAGAAAGGTGATGAGGCTGGTGTTTGGGGGGGAGGTGCATTGTGTAGCCTGAAGACGTGAGTTTTCAGTCAACTGTAGATGTGGGAGGATTTTGTGCTGCAGCAGAAATGATTTCCAGCTTGGAGCGAAATGCAACGTTTCCTTTATGTGGTGCTAACACTCAGATTTCAGTTTAATGGAATATGCAACATGGAGTGAATTCAAGGAGCTAAATGAGGCCATGAGATGGAAGAATTAGTTCAAAATAAGACTGCAAGTCCTTTGGTCACCCTTGAGGGAGCACACGACAGAGGGATTTGGAGCCGTTGTGACCAGATTTAATGGTGTCGAAATGTGGCTGAGCCAAGCTGCTCAGAGGAAAATCCAGGATGCACAACCCCAGTTTTATGTTTTAAAAATATGTTTAGCATATGGAAATGATCGTGTTATTACGTATTACATGACTGGTATTCATTTGTTAAAATTAAATAAACCTTGATCAACACATTATTTAAATAGGCTGCACAACCGTCATTGGATTTTTGGACAGTTTGTAGTTGTTAAAAACCCTAAAATATAAACAGAAAATGACCCTAAATATTAGCTCATTGTTATTATAAAGCACTTGTTTAAGTTCCCAGTTTATTTTGCCCCGTTTGTGGTTCAGCAATTCCTGTTCCATAGAAGCCTGCATTAAAACCGGTTGATTTTGTTAGAGACAAGCGACTGCCTCTCCTCATTTCACCCGCCTTCTCTTCTGCCGCTTCGCCTCATATAAACCTGTGCATCTCCCTCCCTCTCCCTGAGCCATGTGAGATCTGAGCACATGGCTAGCGCAAGCCTGATGGCGTCATCGTCGCTAGCTTTGCTCTGCACCTTGATATTGCAGAGAAAGGGAGAGAGAGTGAGAGGGAGGGAGGGAGAGTGAGAGGGAGGGAGGGAGGGGTGCTGCGTTTGAACAGAGTGTGCTCCTTTGGGAATATTCAACGCCTGACTGTCGCCATGGTTATAACACAGAAATAGCTGCAACAGTTGTATATTAGATTTAGCCTTTTAACCCCTTTATGTCTTTCCTTTCTTTCATGTATGCTTGTCTCGTCATGTGTTCTTTAGAACACTTGGTAACCATAGCAACAGACGGCAGGTGGCCGGTCCACTGTAGGAGGTTTGTTCCTCCGTTATTGTCTGAATGAAAGCATGTTTATATGTGTTTGTGTGACCTGAAGACAGATTCAGGACATGAAGGTCTCCTTTTCAGGGATGTCGGATCACTCGTTCCCTTCCAGGACGAAAGCATTCCCAAATGTGATACGGGAAATGTTCTCAGCTTTTTGTACCCCATGTCCTCAATCCACCTTTGTGAAGATGTCCACACAGATTGGTGTTTAGGGCAAACTGTACTATTCTACTCGAGTCATTTTTCTCTGTGTTGAATGACAGTGAATAAAGGAGGTGTGGATGGAGTGGAGGAGGGGTAAAGGGGAGGATAGGGGAGTGGAAGGACAAGGAGCATGGGATGGAAGTGAAAAGGAGGAGGGGGGTTGTGAGTGATCGGAGGCTCCTGACTGGCAAACATCCAGTCGCATCACTCCTTCTATGTAATTACCTCCATGCTTCACCCAATTAGATGGCCCCTTATGGTTTTCTACAAACTGCTGCTCAAGCAGCTAAGTCCTCGTGGATCAGGTTGCCAAGGAAACGGCAATGGGTGGCAGCTGTTTCCTTGGTGATTTGCTGCGGGACTAGTGATGTCTGCGTTTGTACCAGAAGACCTTGAAATGATGATCATGGAGCAACATGTGTACTTACGTCAGCAGCAGTTTGTCTGTAGCCACTGGAAGATTTTAAAACACAGCAATTACAGTAATAATGGAAATATGTCAGTTTTTTGAATGGACATACTGGACAAATATTCAGTACGTAATATATACAGATACAAAAGTTAAGTTTATTATTATTCCTACACTTAAAGCAAAAACATTTGGTGGTTAACTTAAGAATGGGCCACAACTATTTGAAAAAAGGGTGTTTGTAATGAGAGGCTTTCTGCTCTACAGGGATTGTTAACTTCTTGGGTTGTTCATTTTGCTTTTCTAATTTTATTTTCAGTGCTGGTGGATTTCATAGCTGACTTTACATTATAGAGGTACTCTTAGTTAATTTCCCAAAGTGTCAAACTATCTGTGACTTTATTAAAAAGAGAAAAGTAGTAGAAAAATACCTGGGTGATGAAATCTGAATCTAACTGTACAAAATATAAGCGGGAGCAACTCTTTTCTTCAACAGCTATTTTCCACCAATTTCACTAATCGGAGTTGTGAGTTAAGTCAGACGCTTGCACATAAAGAAATGGACATTTCCCATTTTAGCTGCATGTGTTGAATTGGTAGACGGCTACAATACTAAGGTTATTGTCACTGCGTTCACAGGTTCTTTTTCCACCGAAGTATTGTAGCTGCAGCTGTCAGATGGTACCACATTCCTCCTGTTAACACCTAACATTAATTATGCAAAGAGGTTTCATGTGTGGACACAGGGTGTTGGGTGTGAGATATCGATCTGTTATGAGGTGGAGGAGTTCAGGTCTCTAAGAAAGAGGGTTGTGAATTTGGGCGGGTGCAGAGAGTAGAGTGGACTCGCGTGTGAGGCCGTCACGTGCCTGCACAGAGTAAACAGCTTTGTTCTGTGAAGTGAGCGTCCTGTAGTGGGATCATGTGTCCCCATATGCTCATTTTCTGTGCTCCATCTTTTTTCCCCGTTGTTTTCTCGAAGCTCATATTCCTCTTTTCAGTTGCACCAGTAGGTCACAGCTTTTATCGTTGTGACTGCTATTTTTGCTCTTATGTGATTTTTACAAATGTTCATGTAGTTGGATATGCATTTGACTGATCACTGGTGCGTTCTCCCACCCTGCTTTCCCCATAAACACTTATCCTCTTTTTTTTTCTTTTTTTTTTCACACTCCTCCATCCTGTGGTCCACTTTACCCCCCTCGCTCCCTTCCCTCCTCCCTCTCCCTCATTCCTCCCTAGTAATCTGTGATAATGTCCTTAGCCTGACATGTTTCATGTTCATATGTCAGCAGACCCACCCGAAAAATGGGTCACGCTGAGAATCGAGGCTGGGAAATCTCTGCTCTCCTTTTCTAAATCTGAGTTTTCTTTCTCTGAATTTGATGCATTTCTCTCTGTCTTAATTTAATTTGTCAGTAGAGCACAGTATATTTTGATTCATTCAGAGGTAACAGCAATGTTTAGTAATTTAGTGACAGCACAAGAGGATATTGTTGAACTTGTGATTGGTGGAAGTAAATGACAGCTCACTGTTTGCTCTCAGTTTGACCCTGTTCTCAAAAAACAAACATGCAAGAAAGGGAGGAGCAAAGCTGGCTAACAGAATAATGTGAATCTGTGCATTATAAGCAATGATGCTGCTGCTGTATGAAGCTGACAGACCGAGGAGAACTTTATGTTTCAGGATTATGGAAACTAGCAGGGAGTGGGAGTGGCAAAGGGATCATGGAATCATTGGACTTGTGTAGAAACACATTTTTTGTTGCTTGTTTTGTAATCTATTATTTTTGCAAGAAATTTTTATTATCTGCTTTGTTGGTATGGTAAAAATCTGATGACCCTATGTACGGTACTGTGCAAAAGTTTTAACCACCTTGTGTTTGATCAGTGATGACCATACAGATACACAAAAATGAATAAACTTGAGGCTAAATTTGGTATGGGAGTAGAACCACCTCTGGATTGCAGTTATTGTAGGATTGTGAATTATACAGAAAGGATGTACACAGCATAAACACATAAACTAAAAGGCTTCAGCAGGTAAAAATTCATACTTAGTGTGACGCCCGTTCCTGTAAGTAGAACAAACAATATTGACATGATGGTTTAAGTCACTAGTTCTCAAAGGGAGGTAAAACTTAATGCTGACACTTAATTGTGGACAAAGTGTTTGTGTGTTCTGGTTTTATTGTGATTGAAAAATGCATGTTTGTGGTTGTTATAACCTGCTACAACAATAAAACCAAGGTGCTTAAAACTTCTGCTCAGCACTGTTTATCGTGGCACAGATCTTAACACATTATCTCTTAATAAAAAATGAAAACAGTAGAGTCTTAACAGGGTAGAAACAAAATAGATGAGAATCCATTTATTGAGCATTTTTGTTTGACATGGCACCGGAGCAGTTGTGAATTTTGTTAATTCAAAGAATTAAATGGAAATCTGTGCCATTTTTAGGTTACATATGCTGGTTGTTTATTCCTACTATTTGTGCCCATCACAAATACTATTACAAAGTATTTGTGATGTACTTTTTCTATAGAACATTCCGTGGCCTGATCCTCATCGAATTTGTTGTCTGTGTCCCCCCTTAAGACACTAAAGCGCAAAGAGAAAGAGTATGAGCATGAGATGGAGCGTCTGGCCAGAGAAAAGATTGCCACCCAGCAACGACTGGCAGAGCTAAAGAACGAGCTCAGCCAGTGTATGGACGTGGTGGAGATCGACAGAGTCCTCCGTCAGACCATCCAGCCCGAGGACGACCAGGCCTCCACGTCCACTGCCTCAGGTATAAGTGATGAGAAAACATTTCACTCATATCTATGTCATTAGCTTCATCCCTCATACCAGGCCTGGGCTAAGCAGGTGAAAATGTACCAGTCAAAATATAGATACATCTTCTCCTTCACTATATGTGTGTGTATTTTTTTGTACATCCAAACTGTGATATTACATGTATGTAGTAAACAGTTCTGCCACGACTGTAAAGCTGTCATCAAAGCTAAATGTGGCAACTTTGGACAATCAAAATATAAAACATGTTTTGGCTTGTCGAGGGCTTTTTTTCCCCACGATGTATTTCCACACATGTTCTTTCACAGTTTTGTTGTCTTCAGTGCTGAAAATAATAAAAATTAAGATAAACCACTGAAGGGCAAGGTGTGTCCAAACATTTGACTGGTAGTGTAGGTAAATGAAGTAGAATATGTAATTGAGACCAAGCCACTCTCATACAGAGCCCTGAACGTATTGCTGTATGTTGTTGGTGTGTGTTTAGTTATTTTGTTATAATTGTGTTTGGCCTGAAAGTGACCGATTTATTCTTTTTTTTTCTTCTGGTGTTAAAATTGACCTATTACAAAATTGAGGTCCTGTTGCTGTCAACACAGCCTTTGAGCTTAGCTCTAACTAGACCTGAGCGATATCATCCTGTGGATATTACATGTACTATTGCTGTGTGTGAGTTAAGCTAGTTGTTGATGTTTCAGTGGTATGGTGACGGTGCAGTCTCACAATACACCAGCTGAACAATTGGCTGTTGTTTATCACTTGTACTACACTGCATGTTTTGTGGGTTTTTTTTAATTATTATTTTATTGCTCCTTTTTTATGGTAAACATCACATAGCTTGTAAAGAGTGATGTACTTTCTCTCTTCTGATTTTCAGAAGGAGAGGAAAACTTTGAACAGGACATGGATGAGGATGTCTCAGCTCCTCCTGCAGCCACGCCTCTCCCCAAACCAACACCTCCGATCCTACAGGCACAGCCGCTCCTCACCCCCCACCTGTCCATCCAACACACCGCCCTGCCTCTATCTGGAGTCCTGACTACACCCTCTGCCCCACCTCCTCCTCAGGCCATCGCCCCCGCCCCAGCTCCTGGCCCACCTGTCGCACCACCAGCTCATCCCATTCAGACCCCAGCCGTGCAAGTCCAACCCACTGTTATTGCTCATGCAGCCGTCTCCCACGCGTCAGTCATCCAGGCTGTTAATCATGCCCTGCCAGCCAATCAGAAACATCTAACACACATTGCCCCCTCACCCGGTCCCACCTCCACCACCCCTCAGCCGATTGCGGCCGCCCCAGCTGCTGCTACCCACCAGCCAATCACCGCCCAGCCCATCGGACACATCACCGTCCACCCGGTTGCCCACCTGGGAGCTCCCCTCCAGTCCCACCTACCCACTCTCTACCCACAGGGTGTGTCTGTGACCCAACCCACCATGGTGGGCCACATCACCCACACCTTTACCCACCACACCCTACCACATGTCCAGCCAAACCCTCAAGCTAACACTACCGGAGCCCAGGTGAACAGCGCGGCCGTGGTGACCCAGGGTGGCCCGTCACTGGGGAAGCCCACTGCCGTGTTGGCCCCACACCCGCAGTTGGTCGGACAGGCTGCCGTCCTCAACCCTGTCACCATGGTTACAGTCCCAACCTTCCCTGTCAGCACTCTCAAACTGGCCTGAAAGAACAAAAACAAATAAAGTAGATGAACAGACTCATGGGTGGAAGGAAAACTTTAATCAATTTCACACTCCGCAGTAATTGACAGCAGAGCATCTCTGACAGATCGGTGGGAGACTTCAATTTACAGACAGACAGCAGGGTTTGAACAACCTTTGATAAATATCTCCAGGGATATGTGGGTTGCTCTTCTGCTAGCTTAACTCTTTCTGAACAGTGATGGTAAAGCTGAGTCAGTAGGTCAGGCCATTGTTTGTGAAAATTTGTCCCGACTGCAAAGACGCTGTTTTTCCTTCCTGACTTTTCTTCCCCTTCTCCTCCTTCCTCTACAACCAGAAGCACTAACATAATAAGCTCAGTTCACACTCAGGCATCAAGGATTTACCTTAACTATTCATTCACTCGCAGAGGGAAAAATGCATGAGAGGGAGTTGTTTCTGAAGAGGCTGTTGCCATGGAGATACAGTATGTCAGTTCTGTGTTCGTATAATCATGATGTTATGTGGGACATTTTGTTAGATGAAATAATGTCACTAATGCGTTGGAGAGCAGCAGATTGGTGCTCAGTGGATCCAAATTTTTCCACACAGGCGCTTTGATTAAGAATGAATTAAACCACATCACATTCAGCTAAGTACAGCTGAAGCACTGTCACTTAATGATGCACTAAGACTTTAAATAGTGAGACTTGGCTGGGGAAATCATGTATTCCCAATACACTGCTCCGATTATGGGAAAGTTTCATGTATTTATGTGTAAGAAATCAGGTGACTGCAGAAAGCTGACTGTTGCCTGGTTACATGTAGGAGTCATCAATGCACTTCAGGGCTATAAGACCCACCTTAAAGATAGATTTACCAGCAGTATTAAACCTTTGTAATCTGCCCTGAGACAAAGCACCACTGTTATTCTGTTTACAAGTGTATCCCCTATTTACACCTCTATGTTGCTAATTATTTGTTTTCCAGACACAGTGACTTGAAGAAGCAAGACAAAACCTCTGATAATTCTGCAGCCATGAACATAAGATCCCTGTAGTAGATTAATGATTGTCTGGTTTGCAGAACACATGCAAGGAAGTTGACTTCAGAGACAACATGGACTTTGCTTGTTGGTGACTGGACAGATCCTGAATTTCTGCCTGTTGCTGTTAGAAACCTCTAAAACTGACTTTTAAACAAGTTAGAATTTAGACACAATTTTGTCTCAGGAATTTAGTGTTTTTTTTCTTTTTTTTTTGGCCTTTTCTTAGGCATCAAACTGGGTTTTTTATAGGAACTTTTTTCAAGAGCTAGAAATAATTGTGAAAATTGTAAAGTGGTTTTAATTTCAGACTTAAGATCCAGGTACAGACGTCCCTGAGAATCCCCGAAAACTGCTCTTTAAACATTCAGTGACACATTTCCTCTCATCATTGTTTGGATCAAGTTCCCCAGCACACCGAGTAGAGCAATACAAATCTCATCCACTTCATTTTAATGCAACAGCGCCCCCTGCTGCCTTATCCCACTGTTACCCAAACAGAGATCAGGCCACAACACATACTTCCTGCACAAGTTTCAACCTTGTTTTATAACACAGAAATTTGCTCATGCATTCAAGCAGCTATATGTGGGCCTTGTGTCGATGATTTTTGTGTAACTACACAGCGTAGGTTTATAACATTAATCCATCCATTAACGCTAATATTTGTCTTCAATTTGGGTGTTTTTGTGTCTAATTGCAGAATAGGCAAAAAAAATCCAACAGATTTCTGAAGGAAATGTTTGGAAGAAAACAAAGACATCTATCAAAATGATGTTACTAAATCACCCTCACTCATAGAAATCTTAAAAATTCCAAAGCTGCATAATAATGCACCAGTATGTCAGCCCAACATGGGTATTTTGTACTATCTGTGTATTTGCTGTGTTATGTTAAAGGGTGATGAATAAATTTCTATGATAGGACATGAAATATAGCATGATAAAGAGCCGGATACATTATAGCATTAAAGTTGATTTAAGCCATTTTATCTATATATAGAGAAAATGAGGATAAATAAAATCTAAATAACCAACATGAGCATTGGCTGCTTACAAATTGACACAGCCTTCTATTTCAGAATCTGTGTGTCCCTACGCAAAAATATCAGAAAAAAACAGTTGAGGCCTTTTGTTTAATCTGGCAGCAATCTTTTTGATGGTGATATTCTCCAACAACAAAACAAAATTTGTCCCCCTTTTTTTGAATTTACAAAATGGAAAGTGTGTTGTGACTCCCTCTATTCTTTGTGTTCGTCTGTGTTAATGTGTACAAACCGCTTTTCCAACCTAAACCATCCAGTCTGTCAACATTTATCAGTTTGTGTATGTGATCAATGTTTCTCTGCTCCTTTATCTGCCTCTCCCGCTCTTTGTCTCTGTATGTTTATGTATATGTGACTGTATTCAGTATGTTTTATATTCTGTACTATAGTTAATCCTACTGTACCTGTAGCATGGCTCAGTTTTCGGTTAGTTTGCCCTGTGCATGATGGAGAGTGTGTGTGTGTGTGTGTGTGCGTGTGTTTGCGAGCGAGCTATTTTTTTATACAGAGGTGATTTATGGTATGAGCCTATCGTGTGTGCCTATACTCAGTTTTCCTAAACACTGTGACAACTCTGGCAAAACACGAGCGAATGGAAGAGACGGAAGATTTACTGTCGAGACTGTTGATGTTTTTGAGTTTCCCTTTTTGTGAGTTGGACTGAGACATGGAGTGGAAAAAAGAAAAATCATTAAAAAAAGATTTTGCTCTTTTCTTGATAACATAATGTCTAATATTCAATTTGAGTTTTGTAATATTTGTATGTACGTATGAAAGTTTTGTAAACTTGTGATCGTATGCACGTTTTGGCATATGAGTATGTGTATCTAAAAATTTTAAATGCTTGTTTTTTTTGTTTAATTTTGTTTTGCATGTAGATTGCTGTTTAGTTTAATTTTGTTTAAAGGTTTTGTTTTTATGTTTTTTTTGGGACCATGTACAATACTGTATAACGTGGGCAGGATCTTGGACCTCATGCTACATTGATATTATATATGAATATAAAAATGTGTTTTCCCTATGGAGAAAGTCTTAAGTTATATATCGCCTGTACACTTTGGGCTGCCTTTTAGATCTAACTGTCCACTGTTTAAGATAACAATGATAATAATGGATAAAAATATTAATGATGAAGAATTATGCTGATGAAATAATAAAGATTCTTAATAAATCTTATTACATTTACAACACAACTTGTTCTTCCTGTCATTCATAACAAAACATACAATGCCAAATAGATATCTAAATAAGCAAAGAAAATGCAAATGAAAAGACTTGTACAAAACCCATCAAAAGTTTGGACACACCTCTTTTCAACTTTCAACATTGCACAATAATTCTGCAGACATTGAAATTGTGAAAGGACATGTTTGAGATTATGGAGTCAACAAAAAACCAAGAACATGTTTTATGTCTTGTTGTCCAAAGTAGCCACATTTAGCTTTACACACTAATTTTATTTTATCAGATTTATAAGGTAAGTCTCCTGGAATGGTTCTTAATTCACAGAGGTGTCTTGTCAAGACTTAATTTGTCATTTCTTGCCTTAGTAATGGTTTAGACCAGGGGTGGGCAACGAGGGCCGGAGTCCTGCTTGTTTTCCAACTGTCTCTTCCCTACCCATTGTCTCTGC
>JAQQAE010006977.1:0-16221 GCA_029823295.1 Pseudamia nigra
CATAGTATTATTACATCCAGAATAAATATTCCTAGATTATTTTTCCCTTATTATTGAATTTTTGACCTTGAAATCCCAGTCTTAGCATTTGGAATTACACTGATGTCGGAAATAATTCATTAGTTATTTACAAAAAAGTGTATTCTTATAGTGGCAGTTTTCTTCTGGATCTAGCTTTGCAAATGTTGAAGATATGTACATTGAATCCGCTGGCACTGTAGCCAATCAGCTTGTTTTCAGCTGAAAATTGATGTTATTTGCATGCCTGTAGCTTTTTCTGTTATCTTACAGTTTTGCATTTTCTATCAGCCCTACACATCTGAGTGATCTAGATCACCAGATCCAGAATAGTACTGGCATCTGGATTAAACTTTGTTGCATGGTAGTACCTATACGGATATTGTGTTATATATTTTTAAATCAAATCTTGTAGGCATTTTTGTACAGTTATAGACAAAAAAATTAAATTGATCCTATCTCGCAATGGTGAAGAATCTTTTGAAAAATTCCGAGATTCATAATGTGATCCGGATCACCCTAAAAATGTAATCAGTTGTTACTTTTATTATTTCCTCGTGATCCTGAAAATGTCATCAGAATCCCTTGATGTTTTGGGTTATACATACATCACCTCCTTGGCGAAGGTCATAGGATCAACTCTCTTCATTTGTGACCTGAACCTCCACAGAGGCCTGTGGACCAGATGCCACTTGTATCAATCGCCCGAATGGCCTGGGGTATGACTGCCGCTGCCATCTTGGCAAGTTTGGAAACAAGTGCATGGATGGTAAGAAAATAAATAAGTATTATCCTATTGTTGAAGAGTAAAATATTAGCTGAGTCATTGTATTTATCGGTCCTTCAACATGTTTCTTAGATATGTTGGTACTTTCTTTCTTCTCTTTCAATAGGAGAATTAGTGACGACTCCATTGTTTGATGGTGAGGAGTCTTACATCGCTTACCCCCCTCTGACGAATATCCATGATGATCTCCGTGTTGAGCTTGAGTTTAAGCCACAGGAGAGAGACGGCATGATGTTCTTCTGTGGAGGGAAGAAAATGAAGGTGGAGGACTTTGTAGCCATCTCTATGGTGGACGGACATGTCGAATTTAGATATGAACTGGGCACAGGTGACGTATTAACATTAAGTATTTGTTTACGATAGATACGTCGATGCATCTATGAGTTTATCCTTAAATACGTGCGGTTCAATGAAAAAAATAGTAGCGTTGCACTTTTAAATCTCAATAATGCAAAAAAAGGTTGTACAATCCTACTTTGATTTAGACATTAGCTGGATAAAATTACAAATAAATCCATATTCAGGAGTCAAAGCTTTCAATCTTCTCATTCTCCTCTCAAATCACCTTATTTTCAGGCCAGGCGATCCTCAGGAGTCCTGAACCAGTATCCCTTGGTCAGTGGCACAGAGTGGTGGCTGAACGCAACAAGCGGGCCGGTCACCTTCAGGTTGACCAAGGACCTGTGGAGAGGAAGACGTCTCCTGGAAAAGCCCAAGGCCTCAATATCCACACTCCCATGTACCTCGGAGGTGTTCCTAACATGGAGATCCTGCCTAAACCAGCCAATATTAGCGAAATGTTCCAAGGATGTATAGGAGAGGTAAGAGCTCATTCTCTAACGGCATTTAACAAACATTTCTCAATGCAGGTTTTCAGCATCTTGTCTGCTCTGATTTCTTAGGTGCTAATCAACAACAAGAAGGTCGATCTCTCCTACAGCTTCACAGAAAGCAGAGCTATCAGCAAATGTGTGGACAGCAGTCCATGTGACCGCCGTCCCTGCTTGAACGGTGGTCACTGCATGTCCAACGCTGAGTATGAGTACCAGTGCCTGTGCAAGGATGGGTTTGAAGGTTAGTACCATCTGATGGGTGGCCTATTTCCTGTACAGCGAACTCCAGTAGCAGAATAATTAGCAATTAATGACTATTTAGTCCAGGAAATTCTTATTACATGTCAGTCCTTGTCCTTACTTCTCTGGTTTAATGTAATCAATTCTTGAAGAGGCTGTATATTGACTTGTTCTCCCTGTGTCTGCCTGGGTTCTGTCAGGGTACTCAAACATCATCCCATAGTCTAAAAACATGCACTAGTGAGTCTGAATTGCCTGCAGGTATGAATATGAGTGTGTTGATCTCTATACGTCAGCCCGGGGATAACCTGGCACCCTGTCCAGGGTGTCCCCTGCCTTTGCCGTATGTCGGTTAAGTCAGCTCCAACCATCTAGAGGTTTACAGAAAATACCCCTTTTCTCATTGTGTAAAAAGACAACACCATCATATGCCAGAAGTTGCATAAAATTCTGTTCTTTACCCTATGGTAGCTTTATGAAATTAAAAACGACACCCAATATATTGCCTTCACAGACTTTTGTATCACATTGAAGTGTAACCCCTAAAACATGTTACACATTGGTTCCCCAGATTCTTGCCAATCCTCAACTTTAATGTAAGCACACGTAAAAAAAAATAAAATCTTTGATCTTTCCCCCCCTGGCTGTCCTGTGATGATGCAGGTGAGCGCTGTGAGGTGGTCAGAGACGTGTGCCAGAGTGACCTGCAGTGCCAGAACGGTGGCAGCTGTGTCAACGGGCAGTGTGTGTGTACTCCAGGCACCACAGGTCTGACGTGTGAAGAAAGTAAGTGTCGACTGGGAGAATTACTGTTCTCAGTATATAACGATACTTGCAATGATACTTTTTCAGTTGCAGCCAATGTTTAAAAGGCTTTCTGAAAACAATTCTTCAAAGCATCTTTTCTCCCCACTGGACATGTAGCTACTGCCACATTTTCATCATCAAACTAGACTAGACATAGGGCCAAAAATGAGTCCATATGGCTCAGATTCTCCACATTATGAAGTACTTCTGACATCAGACAGTTTACCCCCAGTGTTGCAGTGGATGCTGGGAGGCTTTACCCTACATGATTAAGTGTGTCTTACCCCCTCACTCTCATGGCTATATCCTGCACACACAGGCCAGGTCTCCAGCTTCCCCGAGGCTCTCTGGAATGTGGAAGGTAGCGGTGCAAATGGTACAGTATCTCAGCATTCAGTCTGCCTGACATGACCGTGACTAACAGGGGCCCATCTGAGCTTGAGGGGCCCCACGTCTCTTCTGCGCTCAGTTCACACCATCTATTGCCTAACACATGTGCACACATAAACACCAACCAAACATGCATCTGTATTCAACCAAGGCTCCTGCCCCCCACACAATGTTGGGGGAGAGGAATTCTACATTTACGGTAGTAGGGCTGTTAACTACAGCTGGGAAACCAATGGAATTATGCTGCCTAATTGGACCCATGGCACTATTTTCATATTCAAAATACTACAAATGTAGAGTTCTTCTTGTTTTTCTTTTTCCTGCCATCATGTCAGTTTCTGTAAAATGCCTACTCACAATATAAAATTCTTTTTTGTCTGTTTCAAAGCTGGCTGTCTACACAACAAAAAGCAACCTAAAGTTTTTGTTTTTCTGTCTAAAACTATGTCAGAGTATTAAATGTGCTCCATGTTCAAACATTTGCGCTGTTACTAACAACTTATGTTGCCTTATTAAATTGTATTTTGGGTGAGTTAAGATACAAGGATATGTTCTACAGTAGTAAACAGAGTATTTGTGCATGGAGCCACTGTTTTGGTGAGTTGATTCAAATCTGTGTGAAAAGAAAAGGGTCAGAGATGTTGCAGTGTGTGAGGAAAATAACTTGCTTGTCTATAAGGATTACTGCAGGTCTGCATCATGGAGTCTGATTTTATCGCACTGTATTTTGATTTTTGGTTGGTTTGATTTGAAAGTGCAGTTCTTGCATATGGATACTGGCTGTCAAGTGTCAAATGCATACACTATGGGCACAAAATAGTGATTTTTGCGAAAAATATCTCTATACATCTCTAAATACTGTATCTAACCAAGCCTGTCTTTATCAGGGTCTCTTCCATGATTTTGCCACTGGAGGGCAGCATAACAGTGAATGTGAAATTTAATAGCTGTTTTGCAACACTTATAACATTTTGATACATTTGTTGCTATTATTTCTATAGATTCACCATATCAGTATGCAGCTCATTTCCAGAATGATGGATACATCCCCCTTCCAAAATCTATTTTCCCAAGAAGGTAACTGCAGATCAGTTTTCTACATTGATTTCCTCTTATTGAATTTAATGTGACAAATCCTCATGGGCCCAATTATTGTCTTTGTCTCTTTTAGTGCTCATGATTCTCCAGAAACCATTGAACTTGAGATCAATACCAGCTCATCAGAGGGTCTGATCCTGTGGCAGGGTGTGGTAAGTTCTGATCCTGAGATGGCAAACAACTGAAAGTAAATGCACCTTTCTATTGCAACAGAATCACCGAGCTACTTTTCTGCCATTTGGGGCTGAAAAGCGTCAAGCAGTTGTGTTTCATGTGTCTATTTCCGGTTTCCTCTAGAAAGGGTGACCTCTCATGCATGCATATCACATTTTCAGTCAGTACATGTACAGGATTAAGTAGATGACGCTGGTGACCCCATTTGCACCTGGTATAAAATGTGGTATTGTGGTTTCTTATAGATAATCTTGGATTATGATTGGCGCTGTACAAATAAAATTGAAATGAATTGAATTGGTATCTGTATCTAGATAAGTTTTCCACATAATGAACAACACATGTGAATGCATTGCGATTAGACTGTAATCAGATCGGCACAATCACCTTTGGAGGTGGGTCAGTCTGTGCAATGTGATCCCATCCAAAAATGACTTGGAAAAACATTTTGCTCTGGAGGCCAGACGAAATAACGTGACAAAACCACACTAAAAATAACGTAAGAAGACTGAAAGGCAAGATCAGGTTGTTCATAATCTGGGAAACTTATCTAGATACAGATCACATTTTAACAGGTACAAATCTGTGTATTGGCGGGCTGTGTTTGGACTGTTTATTCTGTCAATTACTGGCCCAGCATGCTGCAAATACTGTAGCATTTCCAGTTATTTTTGCATGTCCATGTGAATGGAGATCATTTTCACGCACATTATCATCTGAAAACTTTTTTTTTGCATGCTAAGGGAAAACCAGTTTTATTCTTAGTTTCATGAGGTGACACCAGGAGGGAACAAAGGTTTAATCAAATAAAAAACTAATTACATCTTTCCTGACACCCCTCTCTCTAACCTTACTACTGCACTGAAAGTCTGTTAATTATTACCATATTTGTAGATGTCCTGTTAAAAGAATGAGCACCAAGTAATATCCTCATTACAGTCTACGTTAATTTTGAACTTACTATATCCCCACAGTGATACAGTACTAATACAGTACTGCTTGTTCTGTCATTGCATTATGTTTCATTTCAGTGTTTTCTCTCCACCATCACACTGTCTAATTAATTCTTGTGCCACTGAGGCTGTGACATTGTTGGGCATGTGGACTGTGAGTCTGGTTCTGTCTGACACCACTAAATAAATGCATGTTGCTTGTCTAACTCACCATCCATTTTCCTCAGGAGACCACTGGTGCACGCAATTTGAGAAAGGTGCATGCTAGTAAAAAGGTATCCACTCAAACACAAGACATTCTTTTTTTTAGCATGACGTATCAGTGTTCTTCTATACATCCTTGAACACCATACAACAACTCTTCTAACATACATCTGGATGTAAAAAGGTTTATGTTGCACATTTGGCATGAAGGGTTCATCAAGGTTTTACAGCACATAATATAAATGTGTTTGTAAAATCCCATATATTGCCTCGTATTTCCTGATATAGTGTAGACAAAGGCTGCTGGTCAGTAGTCAGTAAATCCACCCTCACACATGTCCTTTACTTACTACATGCATTCATTGACAGGAACCTGGAGAACATGGCAAAGGCAAAGACTTCATTAGCCTTGGTCTCAGGAATGGACGCCTTGTTTTCAGGTAATTGAATACAACATGATTCTGTTATCCCTTTAATTTCAGATATTATGCATGTTGTGGTTATGCTGATGGCTTGCTTGCTTTGCAGCTACCAGCTGGGCAGTGGGGAGGCACACATCATGTATCCGAAGTCCATCAATGATGGAAGGTGGCACAAGATCACAGCAGTGAGGTAAACTTGCAACATTAATGGTTCATGGTGTAAAACTGCTTCATTGCTTCATCAAAATTAATATGATAACAAAAACTTTAAACTACTTCTGTACTCCTACAGTTAACTTGCAATCAACTAAACTGAATTAAGAAAACAATCTGAAAGACTATTTCACAATAAAACTAATGAAAATCTCACTACTATATTAACTCCTGCCTTCCCAAAGCTTTATAATTTACATTACATAGACAGTATACAATATTTCCCCTATGAAAGATAACTGAATTGGTGTTGCTAAAATTATGTGACGTCCTCAAAATACATGCATTGATAAATTGTCCATTTTGTAATGGGTTGTGCTGTTTTATTTCCTTTTTGTCTGCAGAACTGGGAAATATGGATACATCCAGATTGATGGAGAACCCCCAATTCATGGAGAGTCGAAAGGCAAAAGTCTGATGGTTAACACCAAAGGCAGCATATACTTAGGTCAGTTTTCAGAAATTTTAATTTCTTTAAAGCTGTCTGATGACTACAGTAGTGAATTCTGCTACAAATTTCCAGAAAGGAAAGCTTACTGTTTTTCCTACTGCATGTGACAGGCGGAGCACCACACATGGCCACTATGACAGGAGGGAAGTTTTCCACTGGAATGAGGGGATGCGTTAGGAACCTGACGCTGATGAACGCCCGGCCAGGACAGCATCCTGCTCAGGCCATCGACTTGCAAGCCCATGTAGCCCGTGCCATCAACGTGCAGCCATGCTCTTCATAATAAATCTGCATCACACACATGCACACATGGACACAAACACCTGCACACACAGAGACTATGGAGTGATGTCAAACACACAACACAGTCACACAGAGCGTATGTCACACAAACTTGGTGCTTTGCTGCTACCAAAAAAGAAAAACAAGACAACACAACATGATGTTTCTCTGTGTGCAGTAAAAACCAAAAAAGAGAGAGCAACTGAAACAATATTAACTAGTCTTCTCTTCCTCAGTGTTGTATTCTCAATGAAGGACTATTAACACAGGAGAACCAGTTCAGTTTACATGTTTCCAGCAGTAGATTTAGCCATGAGAAGAGTAAGAGTAAAACATATTAGGCCTTCTACGATGGGTCAGATCCTATGGAGTTGGAGATGTTTTTACAGCACTGAATTTTTATTTATATACATATAAATATATATATATTATATTTGTGGGGGAAAACATGCAAGCTAACCATAACTGCTCTTCAACTTTCCTAGAGTTTATTCTGGGTTCTAATACTGTGTGTCCAGGGCTTTTTTATAGGCCTAACTGTATTAATACTTGAAGATGTTTAGGCCTTCTTTCTTCACTTCTGTAGAGGAACCTTTTGTGCGAGCATGCTTACAGTAACGCTGTTGGGGGAGGAGCACACACAGTCACGGTCACATGCAACTTCAGTACACAACTCAGGTCATCAAGTATAGATTAAAAACTGCAAATGCTACACATTCTGTATCTTTTTCTAAGCTTAATGTTGTTTTTGCTTGTTCACCTGTGTCTTTTTTGTATTTGTTCTTTTCTTAAAAAGAAAGAAACTTTGGTGCTAACTTAAGACATAAAGATACAGCAAATATTTCACACCATGCCCGTTTGTCATCTGGTGCTGGTGTTGAGGGCTTCTGCAGTCATGCAGTTATGTAGGTTACATGTACATCCTTGTGAAACAGGATAGAATAGTGTTACATTTGTTAAAGTGCATGGCATTTGAGGTTCATACTCTTTTAATACGGCTTGATTTGCAGCCTCCTCAGCCTTATTTTATGGAGTAGATCTCAAATTTGGAGTTTGTAAGAAGTGAAAGGGTTTCATTTTTTTATTGTGTGGTTTATTGTGTACAACTATCTGCCAGTCAGGTAGATACTAATATGATTTGAGAATGTGTGTATGCTAAGTAAGTGCATTTGTTTTTTTTTATGTATGTCACTGCCCTTTACATTTCTTCACTCAGTATATGTGCAGGCATCACAATATCCATATCCTCAGGAGGGTCAACCCAGGGCTGACTCAAGATGTTATGTAATTTTCAGGTTTGTAGCTTTACTAACAAATCGGTAAACTATAAAACTCTAAAGGCCCTGCGGTTCTCTGGGTTGTTTTCTGTGCAAAGCAACATTTGTTTGCCGCTAACAGCAGTAGGACACAGTTAGGTCATGTGGGAAAGCAGCTGAAGCCTCCTTGCAGATACGGTGACCACTTGTGTAGCTCCAAAAAAAAATTTTAAAAGCATGCTCGACAACAACACGAGAAAATCGAAAATAGCACGATCACTTTGGGGTTCACTGACCTTTACTCATTTTTGTAAGCTTAAAATACTTGTTTTACTATTCTAAAACTGAGCACTACATTTCACTTAGAGTTGCTTCGTTTTTATTTATTTTACGTTTTGTTTCTCTCTCCTTTTTGCATTTCTTTCATTTAAAGGCTTGATTCTGCTGTTTTAGATCAGTCACAGAAGCCTGTTACTTCCTTTCCTCTGGTAATTATGTATTGCCTCCCACATCCCCTTGTTTTCCCTTTATGTTTGACTTTTAAAAATGGCCCTTTAAAGTTCTTTGGAAATCCTCCTGACATATACATTCTATGAAACACTCACATCTGATACCTGACTGGAACTGCCTTGTCAAATGGTCGGATACTGGTCTTATTCACTTGATGATAAAAGTCTTAGGCTCTAAATGCAGTACGTAAATGTCATCATCATGGCGCCATCATGTTGGTGCAAATGTGAACATGTGAAATGAAATGTGCCAGGTTTGGGATGCTAGAGCAGAGCAGGATGATGTATGCATTCTCCAGTGCACTTTTATGCCTGCTCTTAAACTGGATTTTCATATTTACACTGTACACTGTTGCCCAATGAATTACTGTAAAAAAAAAAACTGCCACTGCTCTTTTGATTGTTTCCAGGCCGTTACAAAATACCGCATCAGCTGTATATGAACGGTGCACTTTTATGATGGAAATTTAGACTTTGCCATTTTAAAGTATTTTCTTATGTTTCCCTTCTGAATGGCAGAAAATAAATGAAAGTGTACCAGATGAAATATTGTCCATTTCAGGACAACTTGACTGTTCCATTTCCCTGCCCTTGGTGTTTCTTAATTAAAAAGAAAATTCATGTGCTATTTGTAGTCTCATGAGTTTTTCCCCCCCTCTTGCTCTTTGTTCCTACTGATGAGATATTTTTTCCACCAGATCTCTTCATTGTGTTCATTGTTCATTTAACTGCATTAGTAATCCCAGTGTCCTGACCAGATGCTGGGAAAGTTGCAGCATAATTACAAAGCCTATTTAGAAGGTCAAGATCTAATGTTCTTCTCTAAAAGGTTACACCCAAATCAGGTTTCTCAACTAAATCAGCCGTCTCATGGGTAATAGTAGTCTCATTTTACCAACTGTTTATCCGGGAAGTTATCCAATTCTGTGTCAAATCTGTGGCTTGAATAGGCATTTAAATGACAGGCACGAGAGAAAGTATTGTCTAACAAGCTGTTCTAAAACACTGGTGATGTTTTGTCTCAAAGCAGTGACAGTGGCATCAACAGTCAGCACTTATGTAATCAGATAAGAAGGACCTCTTCAGACCCACAGGGTGGTTTTACCTGTGCTGTGTAATTAGCTGTATGACGAACTACCTGTCAATCAGGATTATTTGAAGGCCTCAAATTTAGGCCAGATATGACTCAATTAATTCACTATACAAAAAAGTAAGTCCATGTTTTTTTAATGGAACTTTATTAATCCCTTGCAGGAATTTTTTTATGGCTGCCTTGGTAATGAAACTCATACACATACATGGCTGCGGCAGTACTGGCCGTCCACACCAGAGTACTTTTTTTTTAATTGCAGTGGAAACTGGAGCATGTGGAGGAAACCTGCACAGGCATGGGGAGACAATGCAAACTCCCGATCCCGGGCTCCAAACACGGAGCAGAACAACACATGCTAACCACTACACCGCCGTGCTGCCATATTGGCTTAGTACTTGATTTCATTCCCTCATTCATTCATACATTTTTCTGAACCCCTCTGGAGGCTCAGGGGCAGCTCTGAAGCCTGTCCCAGCTGACTTTTTCCTCTTAAAGACCCCCTGAGATGTTGTTTACATGTTGTTATCCATAGGTCTATCTCCAAGTGCCTCCAAATAAAACAATTTAATTGTGGAGGGGTATCAAAGCTATAAGGGGCTCCAAGGGCAGTACACCACAGACCAGCCATGACCCCATGCTTCCAGACACCATGAGTGCATTTTTCACACGCTTTGACACTCCCATCAGCTGTGTGCATGCACCAAACCAGCAGGAGCCCACATTAACCCTGCAGCAGCATCAGGTGAGATCAGCGCCGAGGACAATCAACACCACCAAGGCTACAGGCCGGACAGGGTGCCAGATCGGAGTCTGAAGTCCTGTGCACATCAGCTGGCAGGTGTGTTCACAACCATCTTTAACCTGTCCCTACAGCAGGCGGTAGTCCCTACATGTCTCAAGTCCACCACCATAGTACTGGTGCCCAAGAAAGACGCAGTGGAGGGTTTGAATGACTACCGCCGGTTGCCCTGACACCAATAATAATGAAGTTCTTTGAGAGGCTGATAATCACATCACAAACACTATTCCTGCTGATCTGGATAGAAATCAATTTGCCTATAGGGGGAATAGATCAACAGAAGACGTCTCAACATCACTGCACAAAGCCCTGTCCCACCTGGAGCATCCTAACACCTATGCTAGGATGCTATTTGTTCATTTTTACCTCAGCCTTTAACACAATCTCCATCCACAAACTGATAACAAAGCTTGGACACCTGGGTCTAGACATCACACTATGTTCCTGGATCTACAGTATCCTCACCGGTAGACCACAGGATGTCAAAAGGGGAGAACAGACATCATCCAAACTCACACTAAACACAGGTACTCCACTGGGCTGTATCCTCAGCCCAGCCCTCTTCACCCGTTTCACACATGACTGTGCCCACACACACCACTCAAACGCAATCGTCAAATTTGCCAGATGCGTAACAATGAGGCCCACTACAGGGAGGAGGTGCAGCACCTTGTCTGCTGGTGTTCAGAGAATGACCTGGTGCTGAATACCATCAAAACCAAGGAGATCATTGTGGATTTCAGGAGAGGCAGGAAGACTACACCCCCACCTCTCTGCATAAATGGAGAGGAAGTAGAGAGGGTCAACATCATCAAGTTCCTGGGTCTCCACATCAGCAGTGACCTCAAATGCTCTATCCACACCTCCCATGTGGTGAAAAAGGCTCAACAAAGACTATTCTTTCTGCGGTGGCTGAGGAAGACTAAGCTCCCCACGAAGCTCCTTCTGAACTTCTACAGGAGCACGGTGGAGAGCATTCTGTGCTACTGCTGCACAGTTTGGTTTTCCAGCTGCACCACTGAAAACAAAAAGAACTTGACACGCATTGTGAAAACAGCACAGTGGATTGTGGAGACACCTCTCCCCAGCCTGGACTCGGTATATGCTAGCCGGCTAAAGAGGAAAGTCAGCAGCATTGCCAGAGACCCGACCCATCCAGGTCACGGCCTGTTCGTCCCCCTATCATCAGGGAAAAGATACAGGGCATAAAAAGCAACCACAAACAGACCGAAGAACAGCTTCTTCCCCAAAGCTGTTGCTTCCATCACACCCTCCACCCCCAGATACCCCCCAGCCCAGTAGAACAGTTTCTGCTGAACCCCCACCCCTGCACTGACACCGTCTGACTCTCTCGGGCCCACCTGTGCAATAACTGCCTCTCAAGGCCTCAGCTGCCCACATACTTGCACTACTGCACTGTCACTGTATATATGTTTATAGCTGTTTGGCTCCTTATTTTTATAATGTTTTATATTAATATATTGTATTTCGGTACTTTGTGCTGCTGAAACAAGGAGTTACAAACAAAGTTTTGTTGTATTGTGTTGGTACAATGACACTAAAGCCTCTTATGTCTTATTCTTAAATCCATAGTTTGCTGGTTTTTAATAGAAGTTTGAATATTTATTCTAAATTTCTGGCTATCTCAAAACTCTGCTTTACATAACATCATAATAACAATTTTCATAATAATAGAAATATTCTGTACTATCAAAATCACAATTTTTGCTGATCCTTTTTTAAAAAATGTAAATGTATTAGGTGACCCAAATAAACTCTCCCACAGCCTACCTATGGATCCCATAAGAATCCCATAAATCCCATAAGAAGACTCTGAACCAAGATCATTTCACTGACCTCCTTTCTCTTACTAAATATAATACATCTGCATCCACATAGTCAGGTTCAGCTGCAGATACAATGTGACCTATAAACATATAAACTTCACGATTAATTAAAAAAACAAGCATGTTGAGCATAATAGCACTGTATTTTGTATTTTATAAATTCATTTATGTCAGCAGTTACATCTAGTAGCCTAATATTGTATCCAAAACCCTGTGGTCAGAAATGCACTGCTTTCATGACCCTGTTGTGTTGTGTCATTATGTTTTGAGGAGAGCAATTTGAGTCTAATCTAGGTTATTGCACACCTGCTGTTCAAGGACATTCGACAGTAGGGCCCAAGGCACATCTGTTTGGCTAACACCTTACTTATTATGTACAGAAACTTAATATTTACTTTCAACAAGCTTTTCCTTTTCAGTCTTTCTGCCCAAAGACATCCTGACCTTTAAAATCAAAAGCAGTAAAACCAAACATGACCAACTAAAGTTTCTATATCAATCCTTGATATCATGACTTTCAAATTCCCATAGAAAGTGTGTCATCATGTTGCTCGCTGACCAGCTCCTTACTGATTATCTGTAGTAAATCAGTCATTACTTCAAACTATACTATGATAAAGTCTTCCTTTTCAACCCATCACATGTTCAGATAAAATTAAGGCAGATTTAATATGTTGGTCAAACTTCAGCATCAATAACAGGTCACGTGCTTCATGCAAAGAATAAGATACCATACCATCTTTATTTATAAAGCACCTTAAAAACAACAAGGCTGAACCAAAGTGCTGTACAATAAAGTAACCATAAAAGACATACACAGGACAGAAATAAAACAAGATAGTAAAAATATACAAAATAGATCAAAACAGATAGGTTTAAGAAACACAAACAGCTAAAAAACAGAATTAAATGAATAGACACCATTATCCGTGTGCCACTCTGGTTCAAAAGGCCTACGAATAAAAGTATGTTTTTAAGTGAGATTTAAAAGCAGCAACTGAAGGAGATTGTCTGATGTGCAGAGGGGCCTCGTTCCAGAGTTTGGACCCAGAACTGAAAAAGCTCGCTCCCCTCTAAATTTCCTTTGTGACTCTAATAGCATCTGGTCAGAAAACCTGAGGGAGCGAGAGGGGCTGTAAAAGTGCAACAGATCAGACAGATAAAAAGGAGTGTGACCATTTAAGGACTTAACAACAAATAAAAGAATTTTAAAACTGATTCAAAAACGAACCTGAAGCCAATGGAGGGAGGCTAAAACCGGAGTTATGTGCTCTCGCTTCCTAGTACCTGTTAAAAATCTGGCTGCAGCATTCTGAACTACCTGGAGCCTCGACAAAGAAGCCTGACTAATTCCAGCCAGCAGTGAATTACATTAATCCAAACGGGAGGCTATAAAAGCGTGGATTACTGTTTCTAGATTCCGTTTTGACAGGAAGGGCTTCACCTTTGACAGATGCCTGAGATGGAAAAATGAATATATGGCATACATGGAATTATATATCAAACTACTGTACATTGAGAGTGATATTGTCATTATATTGTGTTTGTATGATCATCTGTATACTTCCTGTACATATATTTGAATTTGTAACATAAATGCAGTGTAGTGGTTAGCACTAGCACATCACAGCAATAAGGTCCTGGGTTTGATCCCAGCTGGCTTGGCCTTTCTGTGGGGAGTTTGCATGTTCTCCCCTGCTTCCCACATGCCGAACATTAGGGTTTAGGATAACTGAAAGCTCTAAATTGCCCATATGTGTGAATGATTGTCTCTGTATGTCAGCCCTGTGATGAACTGGCGACTCATCCAAGGTGCTCTAAGTCACACACAAAAATTACCTACTTCATTTCAAAGTGAAAACTAATTTCTAAAAGGTAATGCCAATTAGTAAAAAGGAAATTGGGTGACTGTATAAGCCTCTTTAACATAACTAGCCAAAAAAACAGAGGCTGCCTCACAGCCTGTGAAACAGTCTGAATGCACTGAATGTGTCTTCAGTGATACTAGTATTCCACTACAGTATGTAGCAATAAACAGTACATCCATTGTTCTTATTGTTTTGACCTTATTTGTAGCAAACATGCCTCAGGTCAAATAGCGAGATGGGGGGGGGGGATCCAGGGTGTAGGATGGAAAACACATACATCCTAAAAGGGGCAGTGGGTTTGAAATGATGAGCTGTGTTTCAGTGGAGCTTCTTGCTGCTCTATTACAGGTGACAGACAAACCTCACTGTAACTCTGTAAGGGACATCGTGGGTGGGAGGAGCAAGAGTGATGGCAAACAAGCTACACAATATTCCAGGGACCCAAACTGATTGGTTGGGTGTGAAACCAAAAGATGATGTGGAAAAGAGCATCCTGTAGTCTTTATGTCATACCCATCAGTACATGTACGGTAACATGCTTAAAGCCTAGAGAAGAGACGACCCATCTTCCTGTAAAACCTATTTTGTAAGATTTTTTTTTTAAAGGAAAAAGTAATTTGACTTCAATTGTATATGTGTTTTAAATAATTTCTCTTTTACAGATAAAAGCATTATCATGCCAGCCATTCAGGTACTTTTGATTCTCTTGAACTTATTAATTTCATCTGTTTAACAACGTTGCAACTTTAATGATTTCCTGTTTTGCTATTTTAGCACTTTACAGTTTGGTGTCTTCTAATACCAGGTAATACATTTGATTATAGGTCAGTTTCTTACACCACTCTGCACTTATGCTCGAATTCATCAATAATTTGCTCTTCCTCCAGACCTTCTCTTTTTTACCGCCGCTTTGGAAAGTAAGCACTGTTGTCTCATTTTCGTATCATTTTTGCCAGAATCTACTTTCCAAATCTGCACACGTTTAGATATTGCTTTTCCTTCCGCCAGCCTACAGGACAGCCTGGCTTAATGAAAGAAACGTTTCCACTAATGGCTCTTAGCAGACTTGAGAAGGAAGTACCCAATGAGGATTTTCTCCAACCCTGTGGACATGGAGACTCTGTTTCTTGTGTAAAGGCAGAGCTCACTGAGAAAACCTTCCACATGTAAAGACTCTCTTTTGATATATTTCATAACACTAATAGTCATTAAGAAAACAATGGGAAAAGGTGAAAAGGGGTTAGCAACCTTTACAAGTCTAAAGAAACATTCTTAGAAAGAAAAAAGTGTCTAGAGCTACGTACAAATAAAATTCAAGTCCTTTTTTTGAAAAAAAAAAAACTGATTTCTTATTTTGGTCATTTTTGTAAATTTGTTGTTAATTTTTCTGCTTATTTTTTATGTTTGTATTAATCAAGAATAAAGTTTTTTCATATTGTGTTCATAATTTGGCTTATTTTTGTTTATTTTACTGTTTTTTGTCATTTTTGATCATCTAATTTATCATATTGTTTCATCTTGTTCATTTTCTTCATGATTTTTTTCATCGTTTTGTATATTTTGTTGATTTAGTGCTTATTTTAATGGTGGGGGGGAGGGGGCATAGCACAGATTTCTGCTGAATTTTATTTCCACAAACAGGATATTCGAATTGGAAAAGAAAACGAAAGCTTCATCCTTATTTATACTGCGTGTGTGTCAGATGTTTCACTGGGATAGAGTTTTGACATCATAAAACTAACTATCAGTTTGTTTTCGTATCAGAAGTCCTTTTATGCTTGAACTCTGAACAAAAACAGACACCGTGTGGGGATTTTAAAGTCATGTTCACCTGCACAGGAGAGTCCTGCTCAGGTATGATGATTATGATCAAAATGATGTAACACAATGATGTAACCAGTGGTAGATGAGTGTGTTTCACTCATGACTCGCCACCTGAATGAGTACTCAAGTATCTCAGACGTGAATTATGATGCA
>JAQQAE010006978.1:0-16219 GCA_029823295.1 Pseudamia nigra
TCCATTGATGGAATAACCTGGTCATTCAGTATATTCAGGTCATCAGCTGACCTCATTCTTTGAGCACATACTGTTGCAGAATTTAGATGCTCTTAGTGTATTTGCTTAGTTAAATCCAGGTGGTGACTTCTTTTTTGGCCAGGCAGTGTATATACATAGATATTTTAAGCGTCTTCACAATATAGTGGAATTACTCAGTGTGGTGTGTATGATCTGATCTAATGGAGGCAGAATATGCAGCCTCTCATAGTCTTGTTTTCAGGTTGCAGATGGAGCCCTGAGGTGCACAGTACTCAAATACACTGACAGTCAATGAAAACTTCCAAGAAGAACGTTGTTGTTTTTTCTCCAAATAGAGTGTTGGGGGAGTTATATTTCTTTCTGTTGGATGCCAGAGTGTATGACTGCTTGTTTAGTTGGTGTTGCTGTTGACACACTTCACTGCACGTAAGTACTCAGTTTGCAAAAATTCAACCAAGTGCTATTCCAACAATAGAACAAAGGGTGTGGAGAGATTTTGGTGAGTGACTAAAGGGTGTACTCACACTGGCAGTTTGTTCCGCTCCTGGGCGTGTTTCACACCTTTAGCGCGGATCGTTTGAGTAATGTGCGTAGTAGCGAGCCGCGCTCTGGCCCCAGGCCTCAGTGCGGTTGGAAGAGGTGTGCCACGGCATGGAACGGTTGGTCACGCATGCGTACGAGCACGGCGACCGTACGTGACGTAAAATCTCCTTCACTACACTCATGTCAAAACAATGGCAGTAGCTGACAAAATCTGTGCCTGCGGGCAGCACAGTTAATTGCAAATCGTCGCCTTGCATTATCGAGAAACCTAGGTGTGTCACTGGACAGTATCTGAGCGAAATGGCACAGACTTCGCCATAAAATCATTACAATCATCCAGACGTTTCCTGTGTTGTGATCCATGATACCGAATCTGTTGAATGCATCGGCTGCAGCTTCTGATGACATACACACAATGTACAAACGACGTGATGACGTCTGTACAAGACCAATCAAGCCTCGGCCCGCAGTGATGTGAGCAGAGACACGCTGGAGACTGCAAAGGTGTGAAGTGGGCCCCGGCTTGGCTCGAGCCAAAATGGCCCTTAGAAACCCTAGAAAAGGCATAAAGAAGGCCATCATTTTCATTTTTGTGCAAGCCGAAATGCTGCAACTTTGAAGGGATAAATCTCTGCCCCAACTTTGAAAGGATGAATATCTGAAAGCCCAGACGAGTTTCACTGTCGACAAAATTGAAAGACGAATGGCCTGCTCCAAGCCAGACATCTGGAACCTGGATAAATGCCACAACACCACTGGGTCTGAGGGCAACAGACCACGTCCTGGTCGGAAAAGCATTATGACCAGGATTGCTATATCAAGCTCCGGCACATGAGCGACTGATTTTGCTTTGCCAGCCACATAGCACACGGGACACCTGGGGGACATAACCCCTACTGATGCAGCCCAACTCCAGGTCCACAGACCTTTCCACACTAATCTCTTGACACAGCAGCAGCACCACAATTGTTCTCAATGGGCCAGATAACACCAAAGGTGGGCTCAACTGTCTTGGAACACCACGCTGTACTCTGATGAGAGCTGGTTTTGTGTCACCTATGTGAATGCGTATGGCACAGAGTGGGGAGCAGTATGGGCAGACAGATCAATAACAGGGATTCTCATCCACAGAACAGACCACAGCTGGTGCAGGTTCTCCAGGAAGAATGAAACTGCATCCCTCAATACAAGATTAGTTGCCTGGTGCGAAGCATGCATTGGAGGATTACCGCCTGCACTGAACAGAATGGGGTCAAACCCATTACTGACTCTTGTCATTTTGCCGTTTGCACTAGCTGGCTTGTTTGGTTAAAATTGGCAACAAGAATTTATTTTTGACATTTTTGTATTTGACATATTTTGTATTTGACATATCTTTGTTTTGTTATTGTGTTTTTTTCACATAAATTGCAGGGGCAGTTGTGATTAAAAAAAAATCAGGCTTTGAATGCATGAATACATTGTTTTGTTGCCATCTTGTTGTACATCTTGTACATCATTTTGTCTTTTTTAACATCCTTTATGTTACTTTTGTCATTTAAATACTTTCATGCTTTGTGTTTTTCATGTCATTTTTGTCTACTTGCATGTTTTATGTCAGGTTCACCTTTTTACATCTTTTGCATCATTTTTGTTAATTTGTATCTTTTATGTATTTTACATTTTTACCTCTCCCTATTGGTTTGTCATGATTACACAAAAACGACTGACCTGATCTCCACTAAATATGGTGGAATGGTGGAGTTTGGGCCAAACAAGCTCTTTAACTTTTGGTGTGGATCCAGTTAAAAGGGACATTGTGAGATAGGGTCATTTTTGATATTTACAGCAACATATTAACAAATAATGTCTGGATCTAGATGAAAAACCTGAGATATTTAGGAGAAGGGTGTCTATGACTATCATTATTTTTGCATGGGTCCAAAAAAAAAATATCAGAATTTAGTGGATTCAGGTATTTTTTTATAATTTGTGCAGTAACAAACAGGGCCAGAGACTTGAATCTACCACCAAAGTCGAGATAAGGGGGAGTGAATGAATGGTTTTAAAATCTGATATTTTTAATGTATAGTCAGTTAAATATGACAGATTTGGGTACAAATTCAGATCGGGTTAGGGTTAGGGTTAGAGTGTCAAAGAATGCACTATGGGCCTTGATGGAGGTGTGAAGGAGGTGTGTGCTCCAATTTTTGTCTATTTTGCACCTACTGCATCTTTGTTTTTGCTTATTTTGCTTTTTTGTGTTATTGCATCTTCTGCTAAGTATTTCAACTTTTTCTCTGGTCCAAAACCCAGTGTTTAAGTCTAAACAACTAGAAGATTTTACATTAATCATGAAAATTACAAGTAATGACTGTTACAAACATTTTAAATCTTATTTTCTTAATGTTTTGCAATAAATAGTGCATGACTTTGTAGTGTTTTCTGACTTAAGCCTCTTTACCTTCATTGTTTCTCTTTAACACATCATTTAACTGCTGTTACAGAACTCCCACACCACTTCAGCAGTGTTCAAGCACAGCCTTTTTCTCTCAGCAATCACATGCAATCTCTTCAAAAACTGCACATTTTATAGTCTGAATTACTTTGTGGAGACACTCACTGAGTTTATTCTGTGATACTGCATTTCATGTGCTTTATCTTCACAGTAATAGGCAGCAGAGGAATGAAGTGGAGCAAAAATGTACCGTGTTTTATTTTGAAATTCAGCAGAACAGAAACAATAGGAGCAGAAATACTCAATGAAGATTATTACCACTGTAATACCTGAGTAAATGCAGCTAAATGTGCCAAAGTGAATGGAATGGTCAACAAAGTGGACAAAGATAAAGAGTAATCTAAAGAAACACACATAAAGATTTTAAATAGTTAAGAAAACGATTGAGATAATCACAAGAATGAACCAAATAATTTAAAAAAATGGAGAAAAATGTATATAAATGAGCATAATAATCAAGAAAATTGACAAAAATGAACAGAATAACTAAAAAACAAACAAAATAGTGAAGAAAACAAAAACAAAATGGTAAAGAAAATGAGCATAATAATCAAGAAAATAAACAGAATAATTGAGAAAATTATAAAAATGTATCAAAATAATAAAGAAAATGAATAAAATAATCACAAAAATTGACTGAACAAATAATAAAAGTATTACTAAAATCATGAAAAAGTAAAAAAACAAAGAAATCAAAAATTAACAAAATAATACATTGTATTTTAAATAAAGAACAGAACTTTGCAAAATAATCAAGAAAATAAAATTTTAAACTATCATCAGGAAAATGTACAAAGATGAAGAATAACAAATAATAATGATAAAAAGAATGAAATGATTGACAAAAGGAACAAAGATGAATAAAACAGTAGTGGACTTATTTACATCAACTTTGAACAAGAGTGAGCAAAAGAATCCATGAATTGAAAATGAAATAAAAAAGGCAGTAAAAAAAACTAATCAATGAAGTGAACAGAAATGCATAACATGATACACAACATTAACAACAGTGAACAAGATAATCAACATATTGTTAAAAAAATCAACAAACAGAATCATGGAGAAAATGAGCAAACATGACAAAAAAAGAACAAAATAATCAAGAGAATAAATCAAAACTAGAAAATGTTCAATCTCTGATGAGATCGCATGGGATTACTGAGTCAAAATAGTTGAACTTGCTGGAAAAGTGCAAGAGTTAAATTAACTATTGAGTGGAGTAGTAACCAAAGAATCAAAGCACTGCCGTTGCCATGGTAACCACACATTCTGTTAGAGTTCTCATTTCCTGTGGGAAAAAATTTGTCAAACAAGCTTAATATTTTAAAAATTCTAAAGGTAAGAATCATGAAAACCAATATCAGATATGTCCCGAATAAGATGAAACATATGAAGTTTGAATGGTTTGAATCGGACAAAAAAATGTAGGAGTAGTTAAATATATACATATGGAAGTGGAATAATAATAATATTAAAGACTGACGATAACATTAGTGGGATTGCTGAATTACTCAGCAATCCCACTAATGAACAAAAAGTAACAATATAATCAACCAAATAAATAAGAATGAACACAACAATCTACAAAATGAAAATGGACAGAACAATGCACCATAACCCACTTTCAGACACAGCCCTGAGTTTGGAAAAAGGCAGATTAATAGTACTGTACCGAAGTCAGGTCAGGGTTATTTGAACAAGGTTACAATGACACTATGCATTTCTGTCTCTGCATCCACATGAATGTACAGGAAATATGTGAACAGCAATAAAAACAACCATGTCAGACTAAAGTGATGAGTGCTTAATGTGACCTGTGTGTTTTACATCTCTTGAACTGTTTTGTACATAAAATATAAGGCACACTGCTCTAATCCTCTGCTGAATTACACCAAATTTAATTCAAGCCCAGTTTTTGGGGTCTATTTTTGTCTTGACACTGAATACTAACTTATAAAACCATTTACATGTGTGTGTGTGTTTTAATACTGTGCACATATTCCTGGTATTTTTTTTAATTGTATATTAATAAAGTAATGATGAAATGCAACAGAAACTGCAAGGACAAAACAGCTAAAGTTGGCCAGGACTGTTTTATATTTTATTAATTTCTCTTACTCCATGCATGTCTTATTACATTTCCACAGTTTTATGCAAATAAACTGATCTTATCCTTGCAGTGCAGGATGAGCACAGGATCACAGGATGGCCATGCTGGCTGCACAGGAGCGCCCTCTAGCTGTGGTTCAGGAGAACACCTGTGCAGATATCAAATTCAGGATGCATAAGCAGCACTCAGTCTGTCTGCAGAACCTGCAGTAATAAAACAGCACTGTCAACGGACTGTGAATATACTGAGCTGTCAAACATCACCCTAGTGATTTAATTAGGGCTGTTGATGCCATGTGTCTGTCTGTCTGTCTGTGCTCTAACGTGAATACAAATGAAGCGGCGTTCACTATACTTGGCATACAGGTTGATCTGCATTTATATTATTGTGGACAAAAGGTCAAAGGTCAATGTCACAGCATCATAGGCGTTTAAAATTAGCAGATTTATTATTAGAGCGAAAGGTGTGTAATGTAAAACCCAGGTTGAATAGACATAAGGCTGCATTTTAGATTAGTGCAATTGAAGTTTGATGATTAAAACCTTTATAAATCTGAGTATGACAGTGTGTTGCACATCCCTAATGAAGTCTCTGTCTAAACACAACACCTGGACACAAGTGGTTACTTCCCTCAAGCTTTATCACATAAAAAGTGACATTTGAAGCCTCTTTCATTATATTTTCATTTTCTTTGTAAACAAATCCACATGACATTGTAGTTGGCAAAATGTACATTTTACATGTAAGACATAACATGATGCATAAGAATGAAGGCTGAACTTTTTGATTTATTGTTGTTCAAGACACTGCACAATGAATCAAAAAGAGCTAAATAATGGTCCAGATGAACAAAATAATCCACATTTTTAACAAAAATAACAAAACAATCAACAAAATGAATAAAAAAGCTAAAATAATTAATATAATCAACAAAATAAAAAGAATGAAACAATTAACAAAATGAACAAAAATGAATAAAACAATAAAAATTAACTTAATGAACAAGAATGAGCAAAAGCAATCCACCAAATGAAAATCAAATATATTTAATTAAAAAACAAGCTAAATCATCAATCAAGTGAACAGAAATGCATAAAATGATCAACTAAATTAACAAGAGTGAACAAAATGATCAGCACACTGTAAAAAAAAAATCAACAAAATTATCAACTAAGTGAATGGAAATTATCAAAATAATCAATGAAATTGTTAATAAACAACATAAAAATGAAGAAAATGAAGAAACATGACAAAAATAACAAAATAATCAAGAAAATAAATTAAAACTTACAATGTAATCAACAGAATGAACAAAAATGAACAAAACAACCCACAAAATGAGAATGAAACCAAAAGGAAAACAAACTAAATAATTAATAAAGAGAAAACAATAAACAAAATAAAAACAAAATTAACATTGAAAAAAAAATCAATAATAGAGACAAGAACAGCAAAATTATCAGAAAAAGTTTAAAATCAACAAAATGATCAAACAAATAAACTAAAAATGATCCAAATAATCAATGAAATCATTAAGAATGAACATAATCAACAAAATGAAAAAAATGAATGAAACCTTCAATAAAATGAACTAAGATGAACGAAATACATCAGGAAATGAACAAACATGGATAATTAAAAAGAAAATATATTAAAATTAACCCAAAAACATGTTGAATGTATAAACTGAACAACAACAAAAAACAACTGGCAAGAAATAGACAAAGTAAAAGCAAAAATAACAAAAAATAATAATCACTAAACTAAAAAGAAGTGTACGGACAGCTAAACAAACGGAGGACCCAGTCTGAAATACTCCACGGCCCCTTATCGGGACTCGAGCCTGCGTTTGAGAAAATCAGACCCAGAAACCAGGTTCGTGTCAGGTCACGAATCGATGCCGCTGGCCCCGGGACTGCCGCGGAGAAGACAACCGAAACGAATGAAGACGAAAAGTCCCGCGTCGCCACGTTTCCAAATGTCTGCAAAGACCCCACAATCAAAACAAATCGACCACGCGTGCCTTTTCCCGCAGCAATGACGTCACGTAAGCCCTCCCCCTTCCCCGCAAGTAAACAGAAAACACTGAGGAAAACGGCCGTGTCAGTCGCCACAATGAGCGATTGTTAGCGAAAATACGTGGTGTACGGCGACCGGCGAGCTCGGTTTGGTGTTCCCCGGGTGTTTGGGTCACATTTAGGGGCTTCGGTGCCAGCTGACTGGGGCCGGAGCGATGAAGGGAGAGGCGGAAGTGAAGTCACTTGACAGACCGTCCATGTTATTATTGTTATTTTGGTAGCCCTGTGATGAGACGGGCTGCGGAGCCGCTGGTCTCCAAGTCGACGACCACGAACGTTACACCACCGGCACCGTACCGCAGGCTACCGGTCCCGGTGAGACCCACACACCCTCACCGCCACCGCTGACCCGGAGAGAGGAGCCTCGCTGACGGCTGGGGTGGGGGGATACAGGAGGAGGTGGAGGGTGTGAGGACCCAGCTCCAGCTCGGCTCCCTTATTACTCCGGCCGACCAAAAATAAAACGGCGACCAAAACAATAACGGCATTTCGTCCAACGGCTCGAGTGGTGTCTGCGCGGTGTGCAGCAGGGGACGAGCCGCCGCAGACATGAACGGTATCACCAAGGGCCGGTTCGAGGTATGACACAGGGAGTGGACCACCAGCGGTTCAACTGTTTGTCTCGAGTAGACGTGGGAGTCTTGTATAAGCAAAGTGTGCGTGTCTACGTGTGTGTGAAAACCCTATGTGTGCTCTGCTCCGAATTCTCCTCGCAGGCGTTTTGTTGGTCAAGGGTAATCCGAAATCCTGTTATTGTCCTGCCGCACCAGTAGACAGCGACAACATGGAGCTGAGGACTGCGGGACAGGAGGGCTGTGGCTCGGGGATTGTCTGTCAATATATTTGGGCCGAGGCTGGCTGCCACTGTCGCCTGAGGTGACTGGCTTTTCCAGAGGGCAGTCTGGGCTACAGATGGGAGAATGCTGTAAATATACGCAGTAGTTTGGATTTGGCAGATTAACACTGCAAACCCCCGTGACACCACCTCCTACCTGTGAATGACAGGTACCGTGGCACACGGAGGTAGTGATGGTGCTGCTGCTTTTGGTGGTCTCCTGATTTCCTTTGCCTTTTTGTGTCTTCTATTCAGGAATGATCCATAGTATAGTGTAAAACAGAGCATACCTGAGATCTATTTGTGTTTCCACCCACACCCTTTCTATCTCACCATGACACTCTGGAGATAATTTGCTTGGTAAACACACACACACACACACTACTCCATATGTGTCACAGCAGAGCATGTTTCCCAATCAAGATGATATGGCAGTATTTACAAGGTTCATTCATATATTTATAAAGTGGTCATCAGTGATCGCCTTTATTGATGCTGTTTTTTTTTGCAGGTTGATATTTATTTCTCAGTCTCTTAATTAAGAAAATACAGGACATACAGCATGTGCATAGAGCTAAAACACAGATCTAAATGGCTTCCACAGGCAAAAGTCAGTTCAGTGTGATCCATGATAGAAAGTAGCCCAAACATGAACAAAACAAATGATGAAACCTGAAGATTGAAGCAGTAAATCGGCACAAGAGCAGGGCTCAAAACATGAAAATTGCTAAGGATGTTCACACTAAATACTTGCAGTGTTTTTAATGTCAGTTACATCTTGATACAGTGACCGAGAAATGCACATGCACAGTCATTGTATTATAACCTAATAAAACAACAAACCTAAGAAACAGTGGTGGGAAGAAATGGCACTAAAGTAAAAGTATTGTCTTATTGTTAATTATGACTCAAACAGAACTAGACATATTTCTAAAACAGCCTGATATGTTTGAACAGGTCATGTATCCTACATTTTTTGCTCATTTTGTTGATTTTTGTCCATATGTGTTGGTCATATCGCTCATTTTCTGAATTTACTTGAATTTTTGTTAATTTACTATAGTATTTTGTCAATTTTTAAAAGAAATACTTCACTATTTTGATGAATTTTGCTCATTTTGTAGCTTATTTTGATTGTTGTACAATTTTGTTTGTTCATTTTTCTTAATTTCCTTGATTTTTTTTTGTTTTCTTACTTGACTTTTTTGAAATTTATATTAGTATTTTTTTTTACATTTTGGCCCAATTTTGTTGCTGATTTTGTTTGGTATTGTGAACTTGCATGGTTTATTTTTATTTTTGCTAATTTTGTTGATTGATGTTCAATTTCGTTAGTTATTTTGTTAATTCATGCTAATTTACATGATTAAGTTGTTTATTTTTGCTCATTTCTACTGTTTGCACATGTAAAGGAGTCCATTTACTTGAGTACTACCCACCTCTATTGCATAGTATTGTAGTATTTAAGTATGTCACACCTTGGCCCTGAAAGCAGTGCAGTTAAACTTTAAAATACTGCACTAAACATACTGATTTACAACCTAGTGAAGTGCAACAGTTCTTACAGAGCACCACATAATACCCATGAAACAGTAATTACCATCATTTCCCTTTAATTGTACTCGAGTTTTGAATCAGGGCAGATCCAACTTGCTGTATTCGCTGGGTTCCATGTGTTCATCTGAAATATTATCAACACATAGTTGAAATTGTTAGCGATTTGATTTGATGACACTTGACTTGTCAGTGTTTTGACCAATGTGTGTGTGTGAAGGAGGGCACAATAGCTGCTGCTGTATGTGTGTGTGTGTGCTGCCATTTCAGTGGGTTTCCTAATGCACGTCTAAGCTACTTAATAAGCAGATGAAAAGTAGTGTAAGGTATGAAACACACTGATGTGGGCACTGTATGCACGCTGCCAGTCAAAAGTCTGGACACACCTTCTCCTGCAGTGTTTTATTATTTCCAACATCATACAGTACATTAATGCTGAAGACAGTCAAACTGTGAAGAAACGCCTTTGGAAACAACAGTGTTTTAAACAGCTCAGAAGATTAGATTGTCTAAAGTAGACACAGGTAGCTTTGATGACGGCTTTGTACACTCAGGACATTTTCTCATCAAATTCACAACACAGAATGGTTTGAAATCACAGGTTAATTTCTTGTCTTCTTCATGTGCTTTAGTCCATCTTGTGCAGAGGCAGGTTGACAGAGTCAATAACTTGATTCGTGCTACAACAGCTACTGTACAAATCCATATTATGGTAAGAAATATGAAGGTAAGTAAAGGGAAAATGCAGTCCATTATTTTAAGAAATTAAGGTCAATCAGTCTGAAAAATCTCAGGGACTTTGAATGTGTCTCCAAGTACAGTTGTCAAAACCATCAAACGCTGATGAAACTGGCTGTCATGGGGAAAGCAGGACCAGGAGTATTCGAATTACCAGCCTCAGAAACTACTCATTTGCAGCGCCTCCGACAGCATAGAATGGTTTTGGCCACTGCACTTGGAGACATTGAATGCACTCAAGTTGTTTTTTTCCAGATTGACTGACATTAACGATGGACTGTCTTTTCGTTTCTTTGCATCCTACAGATTTGTACAGTAGTTGCAGTGGCACTAATAGGGCTGCTGACTCTGCACAAGACAACTGGTCTAAAACATAAAGAAGACAAGAGAAGGCACAAATTAACTCCTGACAAGACACACCTGTGAACTGAAATCCATTCCAGGTGACGACCTGGTGAATCTGATGAGAGAATGTCATGAGTGTACAAAGCTGACATCACACTTTTTGTTTACTCAATAATTCTATCAGTGTTCTTTGACAGATTGGATGTCTTCAGTATTAATGGATAATGTTGGAAATAATAATAATAATAAATAAATAAAAAGACCGAAGGAGAAAGTCTGTCCAATCTTTTGACTGGTAGTATAAATAATGTGTTTACTCCTTTCATGTGACAGAAGAACTATAGTCTTAGACCTTGTGGGGTTTCAACACTTGATTTGCATAATATGCACTGGGTTTTACTCTGTCAAGGAATAGGAGTATGACTGCAGAGAGGAACTCCCTGCCTGGGAATGCTGCTCCACTGGCACAGGGTACAAGCACACCACAATGCTGATGTGAGAATTTTAATGAAGCATGAACACCAGAGATAGTTTGAACTTTACTGCCATAACACTATAGCAGTGATGGAGTTTACACAACAAGAATATATTGTATTCAACTAACTTCTGTGGCTGCTCCATCAATGAGAATAGACAGTGTATTCACTTTGTAGTACTTCATTTTCAACATTTTGCTCATGAAATGCAAAGGATATATCTGTAGTGTAAATATAACCATGGATCTATCAATGAGTCAATTATATTTGAAAATACAGTAATATACGAGTCTGTAGCCGTCACCTTGCTTACTATCAAGGACAGTGCACTGAGTTAAAGAATACAAACTTCAACAAAGATGTAGATAGTACAGCTCTCTGCTCAGGGTCACTAAATCCAGTCTGTCACCAGACAGAGCCCTTGTTTATTCTTGTTCCATATCTGCAGTTAGGGCAAAAATGAACAAAAAATAGCAAAAAGGTAGAAGAAAATCAGCATAAAATTAACAAAAAAATAGCAAAAAGGTAGAGTGAAAATCAGCATAAAATGAACAAAGACTACCAAATGGTCATCAAATTGGCTACATTTTCAACAAATTAGCAAAAATGAGACAAAAGAAAACAAAATTAACAGGAATGAACAACAAGATCACCTTATATTCTCTCTAGATGGGCCTTTCTAAACTGCACCCATTCAGTTAAGTGGGCAACATTATTAATATATACATATCCTCTTCTACTCCTGTTTTAATATTGGTTTCCACACAAAATGGCTTTAATATTTACTTGGAAGTGGAGAAGTCCATTTGTTTTTGATCACTAATCTATTGTTTCCATGCTCATCTTTTAACACCACCAATATAACCAACACAGAGACCCTGAATTGCAGCTGTTTACATTTTAAACCACATTAAACAGGTTTCCTGCCAGGGCTCTCAGTTGTTTTCACTGGCTCACTTTCTGCCTGTATGGACAGTGTGTGTCTGTTGAAAGAAAGGTCAAAGGTGAACAATGTGTTGCAGAGGTGCGTTTTGTATTACGTCTAAATTTAGTCCTAAATCCTAAGCCACCTCTGGCTTTAGAGGGACATGAGTCAACAAAGGTGTCCTCTTCTGAGAACGAGTCATCTTCTGATCATTTTAGTTGTCTGACTATTGCACGATTAGGGTCAATTGAATTTAATTTAGTCGAGAGACAGGATGCTAAATATAACAGAAACTGAAAGTCACATGATTGTGACAAAGGCTTTACTCTAAGGGTTTGTGTAAACATTCTGTGGAAACTTCCCATGTGAGAGGGAAACCGTTATGTGCAGGGTTTGGAGATTTTAAGAGACTAGGACCAAAGATGGAGGAAAATGAAATCAGTGGTTCTCACCCAGAGGGTCCGGACCAAATGTGGGTGACAGACTTGTTCTGAGTGGGTCGCAAAGTGTCTGGTCAAAAAACAAAACATATATTTTGTCATTTATCTGTATATTTGTTGACATAATTGATGTGTTGTCAGAGTCAGACATGTAATTTTGTAGTTTACAGTATGATCTCCGCCAAGGATGTTATGTTTCTGATGCTGTTTGTTTGTCTGTTAGTTACAACATGGCTCAGAAATACAAATCGATTAGACAACTGATTAGATTTTGGTGGCGATCCCTATCACATTATGCATCGAGGAATTTTTTTGAAATATTCTTCACCATTATGAGATACAGCCACTTTAATTAGTGGGATTGCACTAATGAAATTGGTTTTCGCCGGATTCACACCATTCAAACACCATATTGTCAAGCTCATCCAGATCATTCCAGCTATTGATTTTTGTAAATCTATCTTTTGCAATTTTTTAATAATTTAGGTTTTTCCCCAATTTTTTTTTCCCATAAGAAATGAATGGAGAAGTCAAATGGAATGTTTGCAACTAGAGAGCCAATGCAGTGCCTTTGGTCCTTTGACGTCCCTTCAACCATCAAACAAAAATGCTTAGAAGATTTGATGGAAAACGAGTATGGGACAGTATTCTTATAGGGTCTGATATTAGCAATATTGTGGTGATCTAGATTGCTCAAATTCATAGGGCTGAGAGGAAATGTGCGCCTGTAAGGTAACAGAAAAAGCTGCAAACATGCAACTAACATCAAACTATAGCTGAAACCCAGCTGACTCAGTACAGAGTCAGCAGAGTCCACATATCTTCAATATTTGTGAGGCTATATCCAGAGGAAAACCACCATTATGGAAATATTATTTTTATGGTTAACAATTAAACTAATAATGACATTTATGTGATTCCAAATGCTAATTGATGAGAATCTAAAGTTTTCTTTTTTGAGTTATTATTCATTGTGAAAATCGTCTTGTTCATTTTTTTGATAATTTTTTAATTTTATGAATTGTTTTATTTATTATTTTGTTATTTTGGTGTGTTACTGTTTTTTATTTTCTTGATTTATTTTGTTCATTTTCTTGATTTCTATGCTGACCTTGTGAATATTTTGTTTAATTTGCAGATTATTTTAATTTTCTTGATTATTTTGTCTATTTTGCTTATTTTTGGATTATTGTTCATTGTCAAAATCACCTTGTTCATTTCTTAGATCATTTTATTGTGTATTGCTCTCTTCATTTGTTCATTTCCTTGATTTTGTTGAATATTTTATTCATTTTACTCATTATCTTGTTTGTTTTGCTCATGTTATTCATCTTTTTAAATTAAGTTTCATTTTGTTTTCCAATTTTGTTTACTGTCTTGATTTTGTGGACATTTATTCATTTTATTGATTTTTTTTTTTTTATTATTTTGTGCTACTGATAAAAATATGTTTACATTTTGTTCAGATATGCTCTGGTTTTGTTTAGTAGCTTATAAAAACATGCCTGGTTTAAATTCAGTATCAGTGGGTTTAAACGTGATGACCACTTTGAAATACGGGCCACAAGATCCTAGTCGAGATCCCCTGGTTTTAAAACGATATCCCAGAGCTAGTTCTAGGTAGATATTTAATTAATTCACCCAGATTTCCATCACACACTGCTCTACATTTCTGTTACCTGAGTGTAGACGTTAACATGAATTCCAGCTGAGTTAATGATCCTCTGCTGGGTCCTGACAGGACCAACTCCCTGTCTTTGTCTTTTTGACCCCACTTCCTCTCCAACGGCCTTTACTTCCTCCCACCCTCCTTGCTCCCCTCCCTTCACCTCTTGTTTTTACACTCTCTGATTTTAAAGGTCCCTTATCTTAAAACATTAAAGGAGACATCATGGTATTATGATAAACTTCAGTGCTTTTTAAGATGATAAAACTTGTTCCTGCACCCCAAAATTAGGTCGTAGTATTAAAATAGTGGGTTTAGGGACAAACAGCATGTGGAGTGTTCTTGATCCAGTCCAATCAAAGCTGAATCTGCCTGAAAAGCCACAGTTTGCCTTCTCCCTCAGATATGATGTCACATCTCCTGTCAGTCACATCAACCTGAGGCATGGGCCCCGCCCACTCGGACTCAGGTCAAATCTCAGCATTGTTCACTATACATCAGCCCCTACCAGTGGGCAATGTCTCGGGTTGTTCAGTAAGGCAGATGCGGAAGTAACTTTAAGTTGTAATCCTGCCGCTTGGCCGCTGGGGAACTGTTCATCCAGTTCTAAGAAGCCTTTTTGTCATGAGTATTATGGTCTCATTTTATTTGGAACCTCCAATAAATAATGTGGTGGTTCATCTTTAACTTTTTGCTCCGTTAATGAGATATTACTGCAAATAATCAACAAATAACTGCTGTGCTGGGGTTTGGTTGACATGTCGCTATGGTAACTCAACTTGTTAGTGACGTCAGACCGATTCGGACCTTCATATCTTCTATTTATTTAAAATGTTCATAGTTATACATGAGATACACTTGACTGCAGCTGTAGGTAAGTGTTTACAGTAACAACACCGTAATATGAGTTTGTTTGACACTGCGTGGTGAAGTTTTATCACGTCAGTAAGCTAGCGGCTAGTATTAGCTTTCCCTTGAGTCCCCTGGCATGACACTCAGTGAGCCCTGCTGGTTATATCCTGTTTTTGGCTCCAAAATGGCAGCTAGGAAGTGACAACCCGATTGGCCACAGAACAGCCCTTCAGAAACTAGTAGGTGACGTCACGGTCACTTTGTCCACTAGTAGATACAGTCTATGGTCCCTACCGGTGTCTTGTCTCATTTGTGTAAACCCTATCCTGTCATATCTGATTGGTCTGACCATGCTATCACTCAGAAAAACAAACAACCAATCAGAATGAGGGTAAAGGTGGGACCAAAACAGAATTTTCAGCCAAGGTTCAGAGAAGGGAAAGAAATTAGCAAAGGAAAAAAAATGAGAGGGATGTTGAAGCCTAAGACCACATTTATATCATCTTTAGGGCCCGGAAACTTTAAATAATATGCCAGGAAATGCACCACATGTTTCCTGTAATGTATATCTGCGCTGTCTACATGTGCATATTTAATGCGGATTAATAAAATAAACTGTGTTGATTTGATTTTCCTCACTTTGCTTTATAACACTGCCTTTGACTTAAGTGTGGTGTGTTCTGTCTGCACACTGGTTCACCTGCCATCAGATTTAATGCATGGCTACTGCAAACACTGTCAGGAATCTGGCAGTCAGGTCACGGTGATGGGACTAATTTTAGCTCATCTCTGTTTGTTTTCTGATGGCTGATTATTTCTCATTGGCAAAATGATCTTGTTCATTTTTTTGATAATTTTTGTTTATTTTATGGATTATTTTGTTCATTATTTTATTAATTTTGTGAATTACTGTCTTCATTTTCTTGACTTTTTTTTTACTGATTTGGTGAATATTTTGTTCAATTTGCAGAATATTTTGTTAATTTTCTTAATTTAGTCCATTTTTCTTTCTTTTTTTTTTATTGAATTTTTTTATTTGAACATTCCAAAAGAAAAAAAGAGGAATTCAAAACAAAACAAAAAGCAAACCAAAATTAAAATGTTCAAAAGGAGTGGGAAGAAGCCAAGGCTTATATAGT